>PVIH01003350.1:93290-162985 GCA_004025045.1 Sigmodon hispidus | reverse complement strand
CCTCCCTCCCTCCCTCTTCCCACCTGCTCCCACCCGGCCTCTCCCGCAGTCCTTGCCCTTCCCTCCAGGTCTCCGGTCTCCGCTGACCCTCCCTCCTCCCTCCCTTCCCTCCCTCCTTTGACCCCACCCCTCCCCCACATCCTCGCCTGCGCACCCCTTCCCTCGGGGCTGTCACCTGCCGCGAGCGGACAAGCTCCTTTGGGGTGTCGGGCGGGGACGCCGGCCCGGGAACCTCCCGTGTCCTTACCTGGCGGGTTCCTTTGGCTACGCGCCGCGATCCGCTTAGGGGACCCAGGAGCTCGGGCCTCCGGTCCCGGGCGGCCCTGTGCACAATGGCGCCCGCTGCCTGCAGCTTGGGTGCGGGCTGCCCGAAAGACTCCGGGACTGACAGCCCTGAAACTTCGCGGGGAGGGGAAGGAAAGACGGGGAGGGAGAGGGTGTAGGGCAGCGTTGCGGGTGATGGGGGAGGAACCCGGGAAGCTGGAGCGCTGCTGCCCCGGGGCACCAGGCAAAAGGAGGTAGGGGCCAGGGGTCTGCGAGAGACCCGTCGCGGAAGGATGCACTAATAGGCTCGAGTGCAGGTGACGGTCTGAAGGCAAGATGTCGGGAGGGGTGAGATGGAAAAGTGGGAGCTTAGGACCGGGGAGGGGAAGAGGGGAGAGGAGAAGAGGAGGCTAGGGAGGAAGGGCACTCGGGCTTGGAGGGAGGGTGCTCTCAGCCTAGGAGGGAGGAGCTGGGGAAAGGTGGAGCGCAGAACGGGGTGGTGGTGTGGAATAGTTGGGGGGAGCAGAGAGTAGGGGGCGTGTTTGGGGAGGAGAGCAGTGTGTGCATTGCTGTCTTCAAAATCACCAGTGCCAGCCGAGTGTGTAGTATTGCCGCGGTCCCATGGGAGACTGTCTGGCCAGCGGAGATGGGGAGACTCGGTTAGGTGAACTCTCCACCCAGAAGGGAGGACAGGATCCGAGAGCCACTGCGGGGGTGGGGTGGGGGTTAAGAACTAGGGAACACAGAGAGAGAGGGATCACAAAGTAGAAAATGGGGAGAAGTTGAACCAACTGCCCGAAGAGTACTGGGCAGGCGTGGAGGTTACACGGGTTGAGGTTGGGCAGGGCTGGGCGGAGGTTAAGGAGAGGGTCTGTGGGCAAGAAAACCTCCTGGCCTTAGGTATGGACCTCTCTCCCCCAGACTTCTCCCAACCATCGTCTATCTTTCCTCATGGGCACACTTACTCCTTATTCCTGGGCCTTACCCACTTAGCTCTTCAGTCCTACAAATAAAATTCAGGAGGCTATTACATGTCCCATGATTTTCTGCAAACTCCCATGGGCTCACACTTCCGCCTGCCTGTCCCTGTAGGGGAAGGGCAGATCCAAGTTGTATTTCTCCCCAGTCCAAATTTCCCTTGTCAGTCAAGTTGCAGAACAGAGTTGGGAGAGAGTCTGAGAAGAGGGGAACCAATGAGTCCTTGTGGACAGGAGGAGCTCCCTGTCACAAGAATGGCGACACCTGTGGAATCAAGACACAGTGACCCAAGGCTTGCCTTAACAGGATGCAGCAAGAGTGTCCTCAACTTTCGCAGATGGTTAGAGTGAGGTCTGGAGCAATGGAGACAGGAAGGACTAAGGGTCCTGTGACTCAAGATCCAAAGGCTTTTCTAATACCTGGATGCTCACTGACTTAGAAGCGGAGTGTGCAAGAATGGGCTGTGAGACCTGCAATACACATGTGTAGGGTATGAAGGAGCAGTGGCCAGGTGAAACTGTGGGAAAAGTCAGGAATTTCATGCCATGGCAGACTCTGACCCTTTCCCAGGACTCCGCTTAACTCCTTGGCACCAACTCTAGCTATCTGGAAGCAACTGGAGGCCTCTTTTGGTCCTAGGCCCCAATAGTAGGCCCAGAAGAAGGAATATTCAGGTTAGCTGTGATGTACCATGTGGGGTTACAGTGCAGGATGCCCCACCGGACCTCATTTCATTATGAAATAAAAGGATTCAGAGTTTCAGGTCCAGCTGCATTCCAGCCACAGTGGCTTCAGAGGGTCTAATGGTAACCAGGATGTCACCGGGTTTTATCTGTGGAGCCTGCAGCTGCCTTGTTTGAACCGGACACTGGGATTATTCCATCCGGCTCAGCTCAGCTCCAGCCTGGGGCAGGGGGAGCAGGCCCCCATCCACTTCTGTTCCACAGTCCCCTCCCCTTCCCATCTTCTTAGATCCTCTCAGTTTTCCAGATGAAAACTAGACACTTGGGACCCTCGGAACCTCCCCAGGTGACCAAATGGTCCCAACCACCTTGTACAACTGCCCCTCAAAACTTATCCCACTGAGGAAAGGGTTTCCTTTGTCATGTTGTTTCCACATCCTTGGGTGCTCCAACCATTCTGCTCTCTTCCTGTGCACCTGGCCTGAGAAGGAAGAAACAGGAAGGAGCACTGAGAACACCACCACCATAACAAAGGCGGGGGGCTTATTTTATGTATATTTGCCTCTATCTATGTATGTTTTCTACACTTGGCTGCTGAGGTCAGGAGAGGCTTTGCATCCTCTGAAACTGGAGCTATGCATGCATGTAAGCCACTGGGTGGGTGCTGGGACGCAAAGCTGGGTCCTCTGCAAGTATTCTAAACCTCAGAGCCATCACTCCAGCCCTGCCTGCAGTTTTTGAAGGCTGGGAAGACCTTTCCTTAGGGAAAAAATCTTCACACCTGTAAGTTCAAAGAGCTTATTAAGTCCCATCTCTGCACCGCTGGGAAGTCTCTGAAGTTCTTACTGGTAAGGAAGCAGGTGCCCAGAGAGGGAACATGTCCTGACCACATTCATGCATCAATTTGTGATAGTGCTTGAAAATGTAGAAAACTAAGGGTTCAAGCTCTAGTGTCCCTCCCGCACACACACTGGGAGTGGTGTGATGGGGGGGGGGTCTGTTTCCAGGGTGAGTTGCCCTCTGAAGGGATACTGTAAGTAGGTCCAATCTGGTTCCGGGCAGCTGGTACCCCGGGGCAAGAAGCTAGTATAAAACCTTCCCTTGTGAAGAGCCCTACACAGACCAACCTCTAGGTTGCATCAAACTCAGTGTGGGTCCAGGGACCAGCGTGATCATCTCTGGTCTCCTGCAGCAGCACTGTGCAAGCCCAACCCTCAGGTCCTCCCAAAGGTGACCTGGGGTGGGCACCATGCTGCCCCTTGCCCTTCTCTTTGGAATGCTCTGGGCTCTGACTAATGGGTAAGCAGCTCCTGCCTGGGGCCCTCCCAATGCGATTCTCCTTCCTGCCTATGCTTAGGCATCCTCCTGGATGCCAGACTCTTCTTTCTGTCCACCCTTAACTTCCTCCTTGCTTCAAATATCTCTCCCAGCAGTCCTTGGGAGCTTAGATTCATAGTACAGAGGAGCCTCTTGGTGTCAAGGGACAATACTGGTAGTTGTGTTCCCTATCCCTGGACAGGCGGTGGTGTGAGCAGACCGAGACTATCCACGTGGAAGAGGAAGTAACTCCTCGTCAGGAAGACCTGGTACCCTGCACCAGTTTGTATCATTATATCCACGCAGGCTGGCAGTTGGACCTGCCCTGGAATGGCCATGTAGGACTCACCAGGCCCCCAGCACTTGGGCTCTGTGCCATCTACAAGTGAGTGAGGGTCAGAACCCGGGCTGTCTGCTGGGCAGGAAAGGAAAAAGTGACAGCGGGATATCCTGAGAGTGGGGGAGGACCTGGGAGGGAACAGTGAAGCAGGCATTTGGGAAACAGGTTCTAACTGGGTTCAAGGAAGGGTAGAGAGAGGGTATGGGTGGATGAGAGGACACCATAGAGGACAGCATATGGCAAAGAGAGCTATGACATTCGTTCTGCCCAGGCTGCTTCCCAGCATTCAATTTTGCTTTGTACTTGAAGAAATTAAGGTCAGGAGGAGAGATAGGGCCCTCAGTGTAGTTGACCAGACCTAGGGTCTTAGGTGGAATTCAGATTAACATCTCTCCCTGTATGGTGGTGCAGACCTCCAGAAACCCGGCCCGCTACTTGGAACCGAACAGTAAGGGCTTGCTGTCCAGGATGGGGGGGTCCTCACTGTACTGATGGTAAGTGCCCAAGCAGGATGAGTGAATGGTATCTTCTGGGGTAGTGGTTGTGAAGGGGAGCCCATCTGTGATGTAGCAGATGCGACAGACTGCCTAGGACACAGCAGGTCTGGTTGGCCTCTCCAAGCATCCATATAATGACAGGCTGGGTGTGCCCATTCTCTCCCACAGCTCTTGTTGAAGCCAGCCCTAAGGGCCACTGCTTTGTTACATGGCAGTGCCAACCTCTAGCAGGCTCAGCTAATTCTTCTGTAGGAAGCCTGGAAGAATGCTGTGCCCATCCCTGGGGACACAGCTGGTGGGACAGCAGCTCCCAGATATGCCTCAGCTGCTCTGGTCAGCATAGTCCAGGTGGGTCCGAGGCCTCCAACATGGAGACAGGCATATCCAGACCTTCATCCTCACCCTAAAGAGCTCTGGGCATTTCCACCAGGACTTGGCTACTCCTATGGTCCCTCCAGAGGGACCATGCTCTGCTGTCCTTCCTCCTGCTGTACCAGGAACTGAGCCCTCACCTCTGTCCCACATTTGGAGGCTCACACATGATGTGTCTTGTTCAGGCAATGCTTCCTCTGAAGGCCTCCTGCAGTCTCTGACAGGGGCCGCAGGCCAGCTCTGGAGCCAGCATCAGCATCTCTCAGTGACCTGTTCTACCTGGTCCGGCTTCCACTACCAAACCTTTGACGGGCATCACTACCACTTCCTGGGCCGATGTACCTACTTACTAGCCGGTGCTGTGGATTCTAGCTGGGCTGTCCACCTCAGACCTGGGCTCCACTGTTCCCAGCCTAGGCACTGTTGGATGGTGAGGAAAGGAGAGATGACCCCAGGGAAGATCTGGATATGCTGGGGAAAGGGTTTCACATCTGACCCACTGCTCACTCTCAGGTTCAAGTGATGATGGGCCCTGAGGAGGTGTTGATCCAAGACGGAGAGGTCTCCATGAAGGGACAGCCAGTACCTGTTGGGGAACCTCGGCTGCTCCACGGTGAGGGCTCCTCTCCTCCTCTGGGTGGCCTGCCCACTCCTAAGGGCATAGTGGCAGGCTGGGGCAGCCTGCTGTATCCCACTGAATACTGTTGGAAAACTTTTGAGACTTAATGGTCAGCAAAGCATAAACTGGCTCACCCACTCCCTACTGCCTTTAACTGTGATTTGGACAAGTTAAAAGCAGCTCAGCTGTCTTGAGCCTCAGTTTCCCCACTTGTCTCATGAGAGTATCATCATGGTTGAGATGGGAAGTTGGGGTAAGCGTGCATGTGTCTGTACAGTATAGACAGATGGGTGGAGTGTATGTGTAATGTGCATGTATTGTCTGTGTAGAAGTGTGGTATGTGTACATGTATACTGTGAGATATATGGTATATGTTGTGTGTTATTCATGGACTGTGTATTGTATGTATATGTGTTCTGTGAGTGGAATATGTATATAATATATGTGTGGTGCGGTATAGTGTATATGTACTGTAGTTTACTTTCTCAAGATCGTAGCCAGTGCAGAAAAATCCCAGTGCCGAGCTTGTAAATTAACGTGGATTCTTTCCCTAGGCAGTTTGGACCCTGCTGTGATGAGGTAGGAGTGACTCCTGAGACTAAATGAACCTGTCCTCTTCCCAGGAATGAGCCTGCAGTGGCAGGGGGACTGGTTGGTGCTCTCCGGGGGCCTGGGGGTTGTTGTGAGACTGGACAGGTCTAGTTCAATCTCCATCTCCGTGGACCACCAGTTCTGGGGACGGACACAGGGCCTCTGTGGACTTTACAATGGCCAGCCAGAGGGTATGTGAGATGTGGCTTAGTGTGGCTGGTGGTCAGAGGGGAAAAAGGAGGGAGGGAGGGGGTAGGGAGGGAGGGAGGGAGGGAGAAGGCGTAGGACTCCAGGTCTAACATTGGACTCAAACTTCCTCAGATGACTTTGTGGAGCCAGACGGGGGACTGGCTATGTTAGCTGCCACCTTTGGTAATTCATGGAGACTCCCTGGCTATGAGGTGAGACTGCTTCCTGCTTGCTCACGATTTTCCTAGGGTCCTCAGAAAGAGCACACCAATTCCAGGTCCCATAGGGAGCCTGGCTACTGCTGTGTGATGACTAGTCCAGGGCTCGCCCTGATGTGGCTACTGACCACCTACTTCTGTCTGGGCTGACTAACCCTGCCCGCTCTTTCTCTGAGCTGGGCTTGTCGTTCTGCAGTATGCAGCCCGGTACAGGGCTGGTGGGCATGCCAGCTGAGACAATGAGGGCTGTAATCACTTTCCTGTTTTCCTGGCTAATGTCATTTGTCACTGCTTCCTGGCCTGGTTCTGTCCTCAGCCTGGGTGTCTGGATGCAGTGGAGGTGGCCCAGGGCTGTGACAGCATCCTGCAAGGTCCACAAACCGACTTGGAAGCTGGCAAGCTTCACGCTCAAGCCCAGGACATATGCCACCAATTGCTGAAGGATCCATTCTGGCAATGCCATGCCCAGGTATGGAAGGTCTGCAGGTGGTGAGGGGCCGGTTCTGCAGGGGCTAGTGGATGCTAGAGAGGTACTAGGTGGGTAATCTGATCCTGCCATTAGGTACATTAGATCACCCTTCCTTGTCTTTGGTTTTATCTCTGAGAATAAGATAGTTGTTCGTGTAATTGTTGAGGCCCCTTCTAGAATTTACTATGTTTGATTTCAAGTTGGGGCGTCAAGGAAGAGGAGGCAGGAGATGTTGGTGAGGATGATCATTTGCTGGCTGAAGATTTCCCTTCCCTACAGGTTCCCCCAGATGACTACCATGAGACTTGCCTCTTTGCCTACTGTGTTGGATCCAGAGCAGGCAGTATCCCAGGAGGGCAGCAGGAAGCTGTGTGTACCACCTTTGCCAACTATGCCCAGGCCTGTGCTAGAAAGCACATTTATGTGCACTGGAGGAAGCCTGGCTTCTGTGGTATGCTGGCCTTGCCCACCTCAAACTAACCAAGATCCTTGAGTGGCCTGTTTTCTGGGGGCCCCTGGCTGCCTCCCATACAGCCTATTGTATTTCCAAGGCCGACTCTTCACAGAACATTTTTGTTCCCACAGAACGCCTGTGTCCAGGGGGCCAGCTCTACTTTGACTGTGTCTCATCCTGCCCACCCAGCTGCTCAGCAGTAACTCAGGGACAGGAGGGATCCTGTGGGAAAGAGTGTGTGAGTGGCTGTGAGTGCCCAGCTGGCCTCTTTTGGGATGGTGCTCACTGTGTGCCTGCTGCCCATTGCCCCTGCTACCACCGGCGCCAGCGCTACGCCCCTGGTGACACTGTGAACCAGCACTGCAACCCTTGGTGGGTCTGTAGGCTTTGATAAGCCATGTAATTCTATCTGATACTTTTCTTTATGTTGTCTCTGAGATTTGCCCCTTCAAATAACCAGTGCATTCTGAGACTTCCCACTCAGTGACCTGTGACATTTTCTGGCATGATTAATAACTATCCATTTCCAATGATGGTGGGTGTGCCAGGGGAAGAACCAGTGGACTGGGAATGGGTCATGTTCAGCTCTATGCTCTGGGATGAATCTGATGCCACAGCACACTGTCACACCCCCTTTGCCCTTAGTGTATGCCAGGATGGCCGTTGGCACTGTGCCCAGGCCCTGTGCCCTGCTGAATGTGCAGTGGGCAGTGACGGGCATTACATCACTTTTGATGGGCGGAGCTACTCTTTCAGGGGCAATCCAGGTTGCCACCACAGCTTGGTGCAGGTGAGCAGAGAGCCTATTTCAAGAAGAGGACTTTGTGAGAGTGGGGCCTACAGGAGGGTTCTGAGGGGGAAATAACTGTCAATGAGTCATTAAAGCAATAGGTGGGACATAACGTGCTTTTCCAGGGAAAATGGACAGCAATATGCCAGAGAATGGCTGCCTGCACACACACACACACACACACACACACACACACACACACACACACACACACTCCTTTCTAGTCCCCACCTCTCCTCTCCTAACTGGTCACCCTAATCTCAGGCCATAGAACTAAACCCATCTCCATAGTTCTTTTACAGATGTAAAGCACAGCTTGTCACAGGCAGGACAAGAAGGGTCTCTCCCCACTAAAGCTGAGGCGTTTCAAGTTAAGCACACACCATGTTTTTTGGGTGTTTTTGTTTGTTTGTTTGTTTTTTAATTTTCCATCCTTCCAAGGACTGATCGGTGATCTCTCAAGTTTGGTGTTAGACCACTGGAATTCCTTTTCTTGTTCCTTCTTGCCTGAGTAACAGTGGGGTCAGGAAATCAGGGGAGCACAGGGTCAATAAGCTGATCCAGGGCAGCTGTCTCCCTCATCGCCTGGCCAAAGATGCACGAGGTACAGACACAGAGGGAAGCTACATGTAAGCACTTGGACCACACACACACACACACACACACACACACACACACACACACACACACACACGTATGTGTATGTAGATAAAACAAATATGTACACATATATCTAAAATCTATATGTGTACAAATAGGGAACACCCATGGGGAGGAGAGATGGGGATCTCATGCACACACACACACACACACACACACACACACACACACACACACACACCTACCTCCTCCCCACATGCATTCACATCCATTCACCCATGTCACCCCTGGTGGGGTTAAGCCCCTTGCCTCACAGAATCTCTGTCTGGAAGTTGGCTAGTACCTGTGTGTGGAGGGAACTGAGGCTATGGTACTACTGAGGCTTCCTTATAGATTCTCTACACACCCCTACCACCCTGTCTACCTCAGGACTCTGTGAAAGGCCGGCTGCTGGTTGCATTAGAGCATGGGGCCTGTGATACTGGGAGCTGCCTCCATGCCCTCTCTGTCTTCCTGGGGAACACCCACATTCAGCTCAGATACTCAGGTAGAGTGAGCTATGCTTCCTTGTCTAGTGTGGGACCTTTGTTCTCAGGAGACTCAGCAGCTCCTCAGTCTACTTTTTCAGGGTGCCAACTAGGCCTGGTGTCCATTGTTCTCACTCGGCAAACTCAGGCCTGTCCCTGTGTCTGCCCCCCCCCCATCTCCTTGGGTTTTAATACCCGTTCCTTCTGGATTCCTGCTGCTGAGTTTGCTGCCTACATTGCCTCAGGCTCCCATTCCAGGGTCATACACACTATCTCAAGGATATTTCCAAAGACATCTTCTGCTGGTCTTCAGTGGTAAATACAAGTCTCACAGTTCTAAGAGCTGGAAAGGCCTTGCGCATGAGCAGCTGAGGCTGGCCCTCTCCATAACTATCCCTTCATCCCTTCACCTCTGCCATGCCTAGACCTTCTGCTGGCTCTCTTTACCCAGCTCCTCCCACACACAGATCACTCAAATAAAGAGATATTCAAAAATGCATGATGATGTGGATTCTTGAGCTACAGAAGGGTGGTCTCTGGTAGGACAGGTGACCTCCAGGGATACTCTAGCTGCTCCCACATCCCACCTTGACACATGGCCTCCCATCTTGACATGTCTTTCCCTTCTTGCAGCCCCATCCTCTCACACGCTCCCTATCACATGATCAGGCCTCTCTTCCAGGAGCTGTGCTGGTGGATGGGCAGGATGTAGACTTACCCTGGATCAGTGCTGAGGGATTCAATGTTTCCCGTGCCTCCTCCACTTTCTTGCTGTTGCGCTGGCCCGGGGCCTGGATTCTCTGGGGAGTGACTGACCCTGCAGTCTACATCACCCTAGACCCCCATTATGCCCACCAGGTATGGCAGGAAGCCAGTGAGTATCTGGGCTAAGCTAAGTAAGACTGAATTTCACTTTTATGTGTATTCCATGGCTCAGGTGCAGGGTCTATGTGGCACCTTTACCTGGAAACAGCAGGATGACTTCCTGACACCGGCTGGGGACGTAGAAACCAGTGTCACTGCCTTTGCTAGCAAATTCCAAGTGTCAGGTGATGGAAGATGCTCCCATATGGATAACCCTGCACCATCGTCCTGCAGTACTTACTCCCAGCGCCTCGCTTTCGCAGAGACAGCCTGTGCCATTCTGCATGGTCCCACCTTTCAGGTACTAGGGTATCCTTCTCCTCTGCCCATAAGATCAAGGATCCAAAATGCAAGAAGGAGTCAAGGACACAGGGAAGGAGCAATGGGCTCCCAAGGAAATGGAATCCACGAAGAAAAAAATTGCCCCTTTTCTTTTTGCCCAAAGGAATGCCATGGGCTGGTAGACAGAGAACCATTCCGATTGCGGTGCTTGGAGGCTGTGTGTGGCTGTGCCCCAGGCAGAAACTGTCTGTGCTCCTTGCTCTCGGCCTATGCACGCCGCTGTGCCCAGGAGGGTGTCCTGCTGCAATGGAGGAATGAAACACTATGCCGTGAGTCTTTCCTCCCAACCAACCTCCCTTTCCCAGAGTCCTCCCACCCCCAATTTGGGGAAATTGGAGGGGGCAGAAATTCCTTCCTTTCCAGACTGTTACTAGGTAGGTACCTTCTCCTGTAGAGGTACAGGGACTTGAGGTCCAGGCAGGGGGACTAGGCTTCTGATTTGCATGTATCCCTGGGTCTAGCTGTCCTGTGTCCTAGTGGCCAGCAATACCAGGAGTGTGCCCCAGTGTGTGGTCATCATTGTGGGGAGCCAGAAGAGTGTAAAGAGCTTGGCAGATGTGTGGCTGGTTGTAATTGTCCCCCGGGACTGCTGTGGAACCTTGAGGGCCAGTGTGTCCCTCCCAGCATGTGCTCCTGTCAGCTTGAAGGCCACCATTACACTTTTGGCACCAACATCACCAAGAAAGACTGCAGCTACTGGTAAGAACTGTCACCTTTGCCACCTTTACAGAGAATGGCTGTCTGTGCTGCTGTATAGTCACTGTGGGTTGCCAGAAGGGTGCGGGTACTTCCTCAGTGCTGGGACATTGTCAGCTTCAAGACCTAGGTCTATTACCTATTGTATTGATTTTACTCCCCAACTATCATTTGATAAAGTGTGGGGAGCGAAAAACCATTGCTCCTCGGTAGATGAGGAAAGTGAGGCTCAGATTCGTAGTTTGTTATAGAAAAGGAAGGGTGAGGTCTATACTGACAGAAACAAGATTAGGTCTATACTGAAGGAGGCAGAGGTCAGCTGCAGAACACTTCAGTGGATCACCTCTGCTGCTTGGACAAGTGGTAAATGTCTAATCACTTCCCTTATTTCTGTGACCAAACACCAGACAAGAAGCAACTGAAGGATGAAGTGATTATTTTGGCTCACTGTGCAAAGAAATACAGTCCATCATGGTGGGGCAGTCATGGCAGCAGGTAGTAATTGGTCACATTGTGTCCTTCGTCAGGAAGTAGAGAGAGGGCTGGATCCTGGTGCTTGGGCAGCTTTATGGGTTTTATGTAGCCTAGGACCTCAGCCTATGGAATGATGCTGCCAAGTCAGGGTGGGTCTTCATACTTCAGTTCACTCAATCTAGAAGACCCTTCGTGAACAGGCCCTGAGATTTGTTCCCAGGTGACTCTAGATCTCATCAAATTGAGTCAAGATCAGTTATTACATTAGGGCTACAGCCCTAAGTATCTCAGCCCCACTCTAGAGTTCTAAGACTAGCCCTGCGGAGCCAGACAGAAAGAAGGCTGTGATCCCAGGTGTGTGGGCTTCCTGAAGAGCCTACCCTCCTGTGCTGGAGCTGGGGGTTGGAAGTTGAGCCGTTCCAGTCTCTGGAATTGGGGCTACAGTCTGGATCCCTTAGCAGATCCAGATAACCTGCAGGGTCCTTAGAATCTAGGTTCCTGAGGTTCACTATAGGAGACTAAGGCCTCGGACAGCCAGATGAGCTCATGCTGGGTCTTCATCTTCCCTTCTGTCCAGTGTCTGCCAGGAGCGGGGCCTCTGGAACTGCACAGCTCCCCGCTGCCCCTCACAGTGGGCACTCTGCCCGCAGGAGCTCATCTATGCCCCGGGTGCCTGTCTTCTCACCTGTGACAGCCCCAGTGCCAACCATTCCTGTCCGGCTGGAAGCACTGATGGCTGTGTCTGTCCTCCTGGTACCGTGCTGCTGGTGAGGCTGGGAAGAGCATCTGTGGGGTAACAAGGTGCTGTCCCTATACACAGATCCTGCCCTGCTCCCTAGCTGTTCAAAACAGTGTTTTCACCCTCCACCCAGGGCAAGCGCTGTGTGCCACCCGATCTTTGTCCATGTCGTCACAATGGGCAATGGTACCCACCCAATGCCACCATCCAAGAAGATTGCAACATCTGGTATGCTCAACCCCTGACATCTGTTACCATGTGACTTTGTGGCCCTTGAATCTCTAGATATCATGCATCTTTTCACTAAAAGGGTTTGGAATGATAGACGGGACAGAGTGGTCTGAACACTAGGAACCTTCTAGAATCCTTCACACTCAGAGTCTATCTGGGCTGTCCCTGTTGTTGATGGCTCTGTTCTGTCTCTTGCCCACAGTGTGTGTCAGGGTCGACGGTGGTACTGTACAGGTCAGCAGTGCAGTGGATGGTGCCAGGCATCTGGTGCCCCCCACTATGTGACATTTGATGGGCTTGTCTTTACTTTTCCTGGGGCCTGTGAGTACCTGCTCGTGCGAGAGACTAGTGGTCGCTTCAGTGTCTCCATCCAGAACCTGCCTTGTGGGGCCAGTGGCCTCACTTGCACCAAGGCACTGACCGTGCGTCTGGACAGCACTGTTGTGTACATGCTTAGAGGTGACTGTGACCTATCAAGGAGAGCTGTGATACTGCTAGAGGGTGGGGGAGCAAAGCAGTGGAGCAGCACAGCGCCTCAGCATGGCCAGTGCCCGGGTTCCCTCTCCGCTCTTCCCTGGGTTTCCTTGTCCTTGTGGTGGGGTTTGTTGGAGCCAGAACTCTAGAAAATCAAGGCCCAGAGAAGTCTTATGACCACCCACGGTCACCTAGGAAAATAAGCAAAGACAGTTTGGAAGTGTGGCTGGGAGGACCTCTTGGGGACCAGGCTAACACCTTCTCTTCTCCAGGCCAGGCAGTAACAGTGAATGGAGTAAGCATAAAGCTCCCCAAAGTCTACACAGGCCCCGGGCTAAGCCTGCACCATGCTGGCCTCTTCCTGCTGTTGACCACACGCCTAGGTCTCACTCTGCTCTGGGATGGAGGTCAGGTTCTGTCCCCACTCCCTTAGCACACACCAGGCCTCGCACTGGAGGCTGCATTGGCCCCAGACCCTTCTCAGGACCTGCCATGCTCTGTAGTTAAGACTGACCCCTGGCAGCTCACTTGGGACAGATTTCCAGTATGCCAGCTAGACTAAGATCTTTGCTGTTTCTCACCCTCTGCCCAGTGCCCCAGTCCAGTGGCCACCCCTGACTCACAGCCCTTTAAAGTAGTTCAAGCTTCCGTATTAGATTTATTTTTTATTTTATGTACATTCATGTTTTGCCTGTGTATATGTCTGTGCGAGGGCATTGGATCCACACTGAATCCTCTGTAACTGGATCATAGACAGTTGTGAGCTGCCATGTGAGTGTTTGGAATTGAACCCAGATCCTCTGGAAGGGAAGCCGGTGTTCTTCTATCCTTCCTCACTGACCCCTCTCTTCCATCCTCACATTACATTTTCATAACTGTGCTTTTCTTCATTTTATAAACATGATGGCCCCACCCAAGAAGCATTTATAAAATGCCAACTTTGGGGAAAGAAATGAAAATAGACCTGCTGACATCTCACTACCCAAACACAAGCAGTTGGCAGTTTTGAAATATAACAGTTAGTGAGGAATTGAGGAAATCCAAAATAACTGTGTGTGAACTGGTCCTCTCAGCTGGGCTAGCTCTCAGCTGGGCTAGCCTGGAGCTTCTTGCCACTCAGCCCATCCTGAAGCCACCCAAATCTAGCCTGTTTGGGGATTTTGCTGTCTCTCAACCTAGTGTTCGTTAGGAAACTAGGCTCCTAGTTCACTCACAGATGTTGGTATTTTCAGTCATCCTCAGAAGAGGGAATCAGCTCCTGCTGTTGGGTGGGAGCACCTGTACAGGGAGACTGTTATACCCAAGGGTCTTTCTTTCTGCCCCAGCCTGTCTGAGGGCCACAGAAGTAATTTTTTTATAATGTTACTAGGTACCCGGGTGCTGGTACAGCTCTCCCCCAGCTTCCAAGGTCGTGTGGCTGGGCTATGTGGAGACTTCGATGGTGATGCCAGTAATGACCTGCAGAGCCGCCAAGGAGTCCTGGAGCCCACAGCAGAGCTTACTGCTCATTCCTGGCGTCTCAATCCCCTATGCCCTGAGCCTGGAGACCTGCCGCACCCCTGTACTGTGAGCAGCACAGGGGAGCCAGAGGGAAGTAGGGGTGTAATAGCTGAGAGAGGGGGGTGGGGAGGCTCACAGAAGCACCTTGTGTTGCAGGTGAACACCCACAGGATGAACTGGGCCCAGGCCCGCTGTGGGGTGATACTGCAACCAATCTTCGCCCTGTGCCACACACAGGTGCCTCCCCAGCAGTACTATGAGTGGTGTGTGTATGATGCCTGCGGGTAAGGAGGGCTGGGGGGTGAGTGCAGTGGGTATGCTGAGGTGTGTTTAGGGAGCGGGGCATATAATAGGTTGATGGCTCCACCCCACAGCTGTGACACAGGAGGAGACTGTGAATGCCTCTGCTCAGCCATTGCCTCATATGCTGATGAGTGTGCCCGGCACAAACATCATGTGCATTGGCGCAGCCAGGAACTCTGCCGTGAGTGTGCCCTACTCTCAATCCTGCCGTATGCACACACACAGCCTCCTGAAAGGTGTTTCTCCTGTCCAACCAGCCGTTTAATCACTTAGGTTCAGATGTGAGCTGAATGCTCACTCTGTGCGAGACACCTTTCTTAATGAGAATGGCTGATGCACTGGGCTAGCATCCTTCATCTTGTTTTGTGTTTTGTTTCTTGGAGGGGTCTTGGTAAAGGTCTATGGCGTGCATCCTATGTTTTCCTTGGGTGTCAACTCAAACAAGCTTGCATGTGGCATTGCTTCTTGGTGCCCTTGGACCTCAGTGAGCAGAGACTCTTTTCTCCCCACCCAGCCCTGCAGTGTGAAGGAGGTCAGGTATATGAAGCCTGTGGTTCTACCTGTCCCCCCACCTGCCGTGATCGTCATCCTGAGACCAGATGGCACTGCCAGACCATCGGTTGTGTGGAGGGCTGTTTCTGCCCCGAAGGGACACTGCTGCATGGTGCGTTGCTGGGGAGAAGACACTTAAGGCTGAACAAAGCCCTTACCTTCATACCTTGTTCTGAATACTATGCTCTGCCCTCAGGAGAAGCCTGTGTGGAGCCGGCTGCCTGTCCTTGTGAGTGGGGTGGCAGTTTCTTCCCAACAGGGACTGTGTTGCAAAAGGACTGTGGAAACTGGTGAGTGGGGGACCCAGGAGAATCCCGTGTTTTGGGACTGAACAAGCTGACATGTGGTTAATGCCAGGCCTCCACTGTGATCAGTACATGTCAAGCAAGCCAGTGGCATTGTGGAGATGATGGTGTCCCTTGTGAGGAGATGGAACCTGGCTGTGCAGAAGGAGAGGCTCTGTGCAGAAAGAGTGGGCACTGTGTGCCACTAGAGTGGCTTTGTGACCACCAGGATGACTGTGGCGATGGCTCAGATGAGGAGGGTGAGTGTCCTTACCTGTGTGTGGCACTAAGAGGGACTGATAAGTAAGTTAAATAAAGCTGCAGCATCTGTCCCCAGGGTGGCTTCCTAAGCTGTTATGTCCCGTGCCGGGAGCTAGGACTTTGGTGATGGATGAGGTCTGAGGGGTGTGGAGGGTGTTCTGGTCCTGAACATGCCTGCTTTCCCCATGCTAGGCTGTGCCACCTCGAGCTGTGGGGAGGGACAGATGCCTTGCCGTTCTGGCCACTGCCTGTCCCTAGCCCTGCTCTGTGATGGTCAGGATGACTGTGGAGATGGCACAGATGAGCAGGGGTGCCCTTGTCCCCATGGCTCTCTGGCCTGTGCTGATGGTCGCTGCTTGCCACCTGCCCTGCTGTGTGATGGTCATCCTGACTGTCTGGATGCTTCAGATGAAGACTCCTGTCTGGGTGAGGAGTCTTTGCCCTACCTCCAGCCCACTAGGCATCCCCACTCAGGGTCCAGACCCTTGAAGGTCTCTGTGTGTCAATTCCCTTCTATGCCAAGTCTCTACTTGTGAAGGTGGTACCTGTCAGTGACTAAATGGAGATACATCAAAGAGATATACTACGTGCTAATGCCAGGAGCTGGATTGTTCAATGGTTAAGATTATTTGTTGCCCTCCTAGAAGACCTGAAATCAGTTTCCAGCACCCACATTGGGCCACTCACAACCACATGTAACTACAGCTCCAGAGGTTCTGACATTCTCTTCTGGTCTCCACAGGCACCTGCACTTGTGGCTTCCATCTACATAGACACATACATTTTTATAAATCTTAGAAGGGGTAAATCCCAGGGTTATCTCCTCTCCTCTGGCTGCAGGACAAGTGAGCTGCACATCTGGAGAGGTATCTTGTGTTGATGGTACTTGCATTAGGACTACGCAGCTGTGTGATGGAGTTTGGGACTGCCCAGATGGAGCTGATGAGGGGCCTGTTCACTGCTCTTTACCTTCTCTGCCTACACCCCCTGCTGGCACTTGGCAGAGCCCTTCCACCAGCTCTCTGGATACAGCACCAAGTCCCATGGGCGATGCCAGCCCTGGTGAGTCTCTGGGAATAAATAGGGTGAGGAAACTGGGAGCCTGAGCTGCCCAGGAAGGGGATGGGTGAGTGTCCCTGAGGGAAGCATTTGGGCCAAACTCTGGGGCTGGGGGCTCTGAAATGATATGTTCAGTGTTTGAGAGGGATGGAAGGTCCAGTTTTATTTTCTGGTGTTCAAGGGCCTCCCTCCAAACAAGTGAAGGAGAACCTAGTTGTCATTTAGGGATTAGGGAAAGGCTTGCAGAAAACAAGAGTTAAATGCGAGAGGGTGTGGGACTAGATAGGGAAGGGATGCTCAGGTAAGAGCCATGGATGCTGATTTAGAGGGAAGCCCCAGAGGAGATGTGAGGGTGAGCTGGACCTGGAGAGCCGGGAATCCACTCCTGCAGTCTAACCAACACATCCTTCACAGTGTCCCCATGTGGCCTCTTTGAGTTCGAGTGCGGTAGTGGAGAATGCACTCCTCAGGGCTGGCGTTGTGACCAGGAAGAAGACTGCGCAGATGGGAGTGATGAGCTTGGCTGTGGTGGGCCCTGCACACTGTACCAGGTGCCCTGTGCCCACAGCTCGCACTGTGTGTCCCCAGGACAGCTATGCGATGGTGTGGCACAGTGCCCTGATGGTTCAGACGAGGGTCCTGATGCCTGCGGTAAGAGTCACGTACCCATGCCCTTCTGCTAGTGGCCTAGCAGGCTGGATCCTGGCTCTTCCCCAAGTACCACCGTTGCCCCTTGCTGAGGCAGATAGATGCTAGAGAGAGGCTGTGTGATTGTTTTGTGTTTCTTTGATCTTTACCATGAAATCTTTCTTAGAAGTTTTTGCTTTTCCCCGTAGGCCCATGGAGAATAGAAAGAGTTCTTTTGTCTGTTCACATTTGGGCAAAAAGAAACAAGAGAGTGGGTGATGGCTGAAGGTGTAGGGGTGGGGACGGGTCTGTTTGGAGGCTCCCACACTCACAGCTTCTCCCCACTTCACCTGAGTGGGACTCTTTGTGCCCTTACAAATTGGCTCTTCGTGCCCTGGCCATGTCACTAGAGAGGGTATTAAGCTCTCCACAGGCCCTTCCTTTTCTCCAGGACTTCTCTTCAATCCCTTCCAAAGGTCCCTTTGATCTAGGACAGGATGTGTCTCCCAGCGATGTCTTATCTTTCCTGGCTTTCCCTGCTGGTCTCTGGGAGGAGAGAACGGGGATGGAGAGCAGCAATGTGGTAGCTCACTTCTTATCCATGGGTTACACTCAGCTGCTTCATGCCATAGCCTCTTCTCCTGTGCTTTGGCTACATGGCCGTGACTGAACCCCAAGCAGCTCTGTGATGGGATCCCTGACTGTCTACAGAGCAAGCATAAACTGGGCTGCAGTGTGGATACTGTTTTCTTGCTGGAGACTTCTCCTGTAGTCCAGGAGATAGTTTTCATTCCCAGCCAGCTGTTCTTTCCTCCCCAGAGAGACTATCAGCCCCAGGAGGCCCCAACAGGACAGATGTTCCCTGCCCAGAATTCTCCTGCCCGAATGGCACCTGCATTGATTTCATGCTGGTGAGAGTCTCACGTAGGGATGGGGAGGCATAGATTTTGTACACCTAGCCAGAAGCCTGAGCCTGCTTCTTCCCCAGGTTTGTGATGGGAACCCAGACTGTGAGTTGGCAAATGAAACAGAGCCCTCCCTGGAAGAGCAGGGTTGTGGGGTCTGGGGCTCTTGGGGCCCATGGGAGCCATGCAGTCATACCTGCGGGCCTGGCGTACAGAGCCGGAGACGACACTGCTCCCCATCCAGTCTCCCGGTGCTACAGAGCTGCCCAGGCCCACAGCACCAGTCACAGGCCTGCTTCACAGAGGCCTGCCCAGGTGAGGGAAGGGACATCTGGGTGTTGGGGTGGGGCAGTAGGTCCTGTAGACAGAGGGGAACTAGAGGCTGTTGCTCCCTAGCCCTGCCTCAAAGCCTCCCCTTCTCAACACACACACCATCCTGGCCCTCCCTTGCAGTGGATGGTGAATGGAGTTCTTGGTCTCCCTGGTCTCTGTGCTCCGATCCCTGTGGGGGCACCATGACTCGCCATCGACAGTGCCGTCCGCCCCAGAATGGGGGCCAGGACTGTGCCCTGCTGCCTGGGACACCTCGGAGTACCCACCAGGCCAGTGAGTAGAGGGGAAGAGGGCATGGGGAGGCTAATGGTAGGGTACTGAGGGGAGGAAAACTCTTGGGGAGGAGGTCGTCTAGTTGGATACTGGGGGAGTGGGAGATCATAGCAGGAGTGGAAGGTTGGGGGGTACTGTGGGCATAGGGGTCACCAGTCGAGACACTGAGAACTTAGGGGCAGTGGGAGACATCACTGCAGATGTTTCTCTATAAGCTCTGACTCTGTCCTTGCCTGCTTCCAGATGCCTGCCCTCAGGAGGGCTGCTCCAATGCCACTTGCCCTGGAGAGCTGGTATTCCAGCCCTGTGCCCCCTGCCCTCTGACTTGTGTTGATATTTCTGGTCAGACCACGTGCTCCCCTGACAGGCCCTGCAGCAGCCCAGGTGAGGGGGTTCTGCCCTGGGTCTGTGGGTGCCTCATTTTGCATAATACCTAATGCTGGCCTTTACCTAGGTTGCTGGTGTCCAGAAGGGCAGGTATTGGGCACTGAAGGGCAGTGTATGAGGCCCAGGCAGTGCCCCTGCCTGGTGAACGGTACCCGTTACTGGCCTGGTCAACGCATCAAAATGGACTGCCAGGTCTGCTTCTGCCAGGATGGGCGACCACATCGCTGCCAGCCTAATCCAGAATGTTCTGGTGAGCCTCTTCCTAGACCCATCCCTGGGGGGCCTTGTCCCTCTCTTGACCACCTAGCCCTGACTCCTGTCTTCTCTCAGTGGATTGTGGCTGGTCTTCCTGGTCACCCTGGGCAGAGTGCCTGGGGTCCTGCAGCAGTCAGAGCCTCCAGTGGTCTTTCCGGAGCCCTAACAACCCACGCCTCTCCGGTCGGGGTCGCCAGTGCCGCGGCATTCACCGTAAGGCCCGCAGGTATACTGTAGGGACTTGATCTACACTCTACCTCTGCTTAGGAGGCTGACTCTGAGATAGGCATTTCACATCTGACAGAGACTCCACTAGTAACCTTTCTGTGACCCCTGGTTGGCACCCTAACTGTCTTTTTCTACTTCAGTTTTGTACCTGCTAGATCCAGGAAAGAACAGACAGAACCTACAAATAGTGCTTGACCATTCCAGTGACAAGAATGGGTCTCTGTTTCTGGGGTGGGGTTGGGAGCACCTCTGGGTGCTTGTAGGGGCCTAGTTATTTCAGCCCTTCTGGGGAGGCTTGCTAACCACCAATGATGGCACAGCTTGCTTTCCTCCCAAGCCTGTTGAGGTTGTTCTCTTAGGAGCAAGGGTAGAGTGAGATTGCAGTGTGCGCAAACATTGACCCAGGACTTTCCAGTTTTATTACTAACAGTCACAAGTCTAGGAATGCCATTAGCCCAGCAAGTTGCGGGTGTCTTTGCGTGAACTCTTTTCTCCAGGGGGCTGTAACAACCATGTCTCCTTTCCAGGTGCCAGACAGAACCTTGTGAGGGTTGTGAGCAGTGGGGCCTCATGCACCATGTTGGAGAGCGCTGGCGTGGAGGCCCCTGTACAGTGTGTGAGTGTCTGCACAGGGCTATCACACGCTGCTCTCCTTATTGTCCGCTGGGCAGCTGCCCCCAGGTAAGGGATCTGGGAAAGTGGAGAGGGGATATAGACCAGCCGGGCTTGGGGAAACTGATGGAGCGGGTCAGGGATGGACAAGTGGCTTGATTTCTATGTTCCCACAGGGCTGGATCCTAGTGGAGGGAATGGGAGAATCCTGTTGCCATTGTGCATTGCCTGGTGAGCAGGTCTGGGGGTGGTGCCATTGTGCATTGCCTGGTGAGCAGGTCTGGGGGTGGTGCCATTGAGCACTGCCTGGTGAGCAGGTCTGGGGGTGGCAGGCAAACAGGCCTCAAGAGAAGAACCTGGTGCAGACTATGACAGAGAGCAAGGGTTCAGTTTCCTTACCCTGAAAGTGTACTTATTGATAAAGTTAAATGGCTACATGGGCCGGTCACTGCATGAGTTTCCTGCTAATGCCTACAGAGCTTAGAAACTGTACCTGTTCCATACTCATCAGAAAGTCGCTTTGGCCGAGGGGTTTCCTCTGTTTTCTAAATAGTCAGTGGAGTTGAAAAGCTCAAATTCACTCAAAGGGAGAGAGAGACCCTTCCCAGCTGGAATTTATTCTTGAGAAGTCGTACGAAAGAACATGTTCCAGGAAGTGTGGAGGGCTGGGTTGGTGACTGGTGGTAGCTTCTCCGCCCTCTCTCCTGACCACTGGATCTCTGCACAGGAAAGAACCAGACAGTAATCCCCATGAGCACTCAGGCTCCTGTGCCCAGCCCTCAGATCGAAGCTGCCCTGGTCACCTATGTTCTGCCTCCCCTGGGGGGTAAGTCATATGCTGTTTGGATGCTGAAAGGGACTTCCATAGCAATTACCGGACCTCTGGCTCAGTTCCCTGCCTCCTACACACTACAGGTGGTGAAGTCACACATCCCAAGTTGCATTCCCCAGCTCTACCCTTCTTGCTTCATGCTTCTGTGTTCATGCATCAGCTCCCCTTGTGACTCCCTAATGGTCCCTGCCACCCTCTGTGATGCCCTACTCCAGCCTACCTCTCTTTCCTGCACCCAGATGGCTGCTATTCTCCCTTGGGCCTGGCCCAACTACCCATGTGGGCATCATCCAAGCACATGGAATACCCCACCCAGGCTACCATGGGGGCTCACACCACAGGCCCTGGCCCTAGAGAGGGTGCTTATGCTGAGTGGCATGCCCAGCCACGCTACCTGCAGCTAGACCTGCTGCAGCCTCGGAACCTAACTGGTGAGTGAGGAAGCCACAGGATAGGGGATGGGGGATGGAGTGGCTGTCTCAATGCTGACTTTTACTTTATCCTGGTCCCTTTCAGGCATTATGGTGCAGGAGGTTGGCTCTTCTGTTGCTCATGTCACCAGCTTGTCACTCCAGTTCAGCAGTGATGGTCTACAATGGCATGACCACCTAAACTCCCTGCCTAATACCCTTCCCCCACCCATGGTACTGAGTGCTTCAGTCCCCGGGCGCAGGCATTGTCCCCAAGGGATTTTCATTTCTCTGAGGGACAGTCCTTGCATTAGGCATCTGCGGAACACCTACAAATCAGCAGGGACTGTGCTCTGTGGAGCCCAGAGTCCAGGGACATCTGAGAACATGAAGGTGGCTTAGAATCTGCACACATGATTCTCTAACAGCTTGTGAAGGAGCAGGATGGTAACACACCCAGTTCACAGAGGCCCTCAGAAGTGCAGGTCTCTGGGGAGCATCCTGGGCACAGCACACTTCCTTTAGTAGTTGGCATCCTCCCCAAAGAGGCAGATCCCTTGCAGACATAGGACTCTTACCTTCTTAAAGAGCACCTTCTCTATAGGGGTGGTGGTGGTTATGAGTTATAACCTCCGTGTTATGAGAGTTATGGGAAGACGTGAGGAAATGAAGTGGTAGCTTGAGCAGGAGGTGGGACCTGTGCAACAGGTAATATCTTCCACAGCTTTCCTCTGAGAGCCAGAATCATATGGCCCCTGAGGTATGGACATTCCACCAGATGGTACAGGCGAGGTACGTCAGGGTGTGGCCACACAATGGCCACCACCACAACGGCAGCATTCAGCGCGATATCTTCCTGTGGGTGGAACTTCTGGGCTGTAAGCCAGGTAGGTACAGGCCAGCTTGGGAGCTGGAGGGAGAGGGGTGGACAGTGCGATGGCAGGACTCCTTAGTAACATATCTTCCACAGTGTCCCCATTGGCATCTCTATGTCCAGGGACCAGCCACCACTGTGCCAGTGGTGAATGTGTCCCAAAGGGAGAGTCATGTGATGGTGCCGTGGACTGCAAGGATGGTTCTAATGAGAAGACCTGTCTGTCTTTTCCTGCAAGCACCAGCAGCAGGTATGGCCTGGCCTTGGGTAGAACTGGATGGGAGTTCTGCCTTGATTTCACAAACTATGCATGCTGAGGAGTCGCAGCTGGGTTTCCAGAGCCCTCAGCACCATGAGAGTCTTGTGTTCTGTGCATTCTCCTGATATCTGGAGTTTAGCAACGTTCAAAGACGGCCCTTGATCTAAGAGCACCACCAGCACCCAGCATGATGGATGGGAGACTCTCAGTTTCTTCCCGGTCCTGTAGGATGGGCAATGGGAGAACTTTATCTGCCCTCCAGTGATCATGACATGACCAAGCTGAGTCCACTGTTAAGAGCTCACCTTTGTCCAGCCTTAAGTGGGCAGTGCCCCTCCCGAATGCCCTAACCTGATCCCTTCAGGTTCTGGGGCTGGGAGATTGCCTGCAGTCCTCCTGGTGGCTTTTCTTCCCAGAGTCCATTTCACAGTCGGGACCTCAGCCCTCTCCTCCACTCAGCCTGGAACATTTCCATCCCGGTCCAGAGAGGTGAGTGAGAGTTCACACTTCACTACCTCATCAATGCACTGTTCCTCTGCATTGTCTTTCCTCTCCATACATTTAGGGACTTTTCTGTCAGCTTGTGTGTATTTCCCGGTACCATTCTGTCAGGCCTTCAGTTCTGGGCTGTGTGAAATCCAGCTTGGTACCAGGTAGGGTGCTGAGTGCTGGAGGGACAGAGGGGTACAGAGATGGACAGGGCAGGGCACTGATATCGTGCAGTCTGGGTGGCAAGAGCTCTATGTCACGGCAAAGGAGGCACCAGGACATCTGCTCCTGGAATCTATGCCTGGGGACCCCAAAGGCTTGTGGAACAAAGCATGAAGGATGGGATATCTGTGACACAAAAATGGGTAAAATACTTTTCATTGATAAGTTACCTGCTCAGGGTATTGGGGAGGCTTAGGGCTTTGGGGAAAAGAGTTGAAGTGGTTACATAGGTAGGTCTATGAGGGTACAGGCCAGTGCCTGAGTATGCCCCGCTCACCCACCCTGTAGGGGAGGTTAACTTGGTCATGAGTTCTGTGGGCAGTACCTTGGGATATCCAGCCTATTTACCTTGCAGGAGAGTCACCTCTGTCCTCAGCTCTAGGCTTCTGTAAACATATAGAGGTGGGGGGGGGCTGTGGCTTGCTGGAATAGGGATGGATCATGTGAACCTGGAGGCTTGAGTAGGTTGCTGAACTCTCTCCCTCTGTAGGGTCTGGCAGACACAGAGCACCCGCAGCCCAGTCAGGAATCATCCATACCCACAGAAGGTGTGTACACAGACTGCAATCCCCTCCTCAAAGCCCTCCCCCTGTCATCACCTGCCCTTCTACAGCAAAGGGCAGTGGTATCCCTGAGACTAAAATGCCCTGGCCTCTGACTTCCTCTAAAAGAGCTATGGGGTCGAGAGGTACTGGTCACCACATGCATGGCCAGGTCCCAACCTTCTCAGCCTACTAGATCTAGGATGTCTGAGGGGACAAAGACAGTTCCTAGGGCCATGCAATTGTCCTACAAGGTAGCTGCAGCCCCTGAGACCCTGGACTAGTCTCCTTGAGAAACCACCCAGACCCGTCTTTGTCTCTCTGCTCAGCTAGCTACGATGCTGGGCATTTTAAAAGTGTTTATTGGCGGCATGTGCTCTAAATGAACACGAGAGTGGGCAGGGTACACAACTTAGGATACTCCTAAGCAGGAAAAAGGACTCCCTTCCAGGCATGCACCAGCCTCCCCATGGCTATTGATCACTCACCTGGGCCATGGTCCCAAGGGAGCTGTCACAAGATAGGGCAGGATGGGTATGGACCACCGGAGCAGCAGACCTGTACTGACTCTAACCTGGGAGATATTGGATAACCCATGCCAACCTGGTGCCTCAGTTTCCTCGCTATGGAAGTAGGGGGCTCTTCCCCGTGGGCTCCAGTGGAAGCTGTTTGGCAATCTGGCTGAACCATGTCTTAGTGTCTTATGTAAAAAATTGTATCTGCAATATGTAGGCTCATAGAATGAATCCTTATTCTTAATCTAAATCTGGTTCCAAAAACGGCTGTCACTGAAGATAAATATTTTGGCAGAAAATGAGTGTCTGGCTCTCCTTTCATTATGTCTGTCAGAAAGTGCAAAGTCCAGCATGTCTTCATTTCTGTAGTAATGTCCTAATCCTCAGTCTGGTGCTCACTCTTCCTGCTGTGTGCTGAAGCGACAGTTCTCTAAACACTGTATTTTACAGTGAACTTGGATTAGCAAGTCTTCTTACAACTAGAGTACAGTCTGAGATCAAACCAGGTTTTTCTGCTTTTCCTTTACCCCCTACTCATGTTCTTTGGGTGGTAGAGACCGCCCCCTTTTTAATCTCAGAGTCCCTTCAAGGTAGGACGTTGTCTGTGTTACCTTTGATTGTACTGTACCACATGGGAGCTAGGGATGCCCTCTTCAGGGTCTACCTCACCCCTCACAGCCTAGTGAGCTGAGTCAGCATCACCTTACTCTCTCCTCCACCCTCGGGGAAGATAGCAGGGCCTATTCGCACTTCTGAGACTCCTCTGCCTGTTTCAGGGCCATCCATGCAGACGGTGACCACCATCTCCCCATTCCCTCCCGGCACCAAGAGCCTGCACCCGGGAACGGCAGCTGTGACGGTGCTTCCCCTACACTCAGTCACTCCAGTGACTCCTCTAGGTAAGACACTTCTGCCTGAAAGGCCTGTGTGAGGAGGCTTCCCTGTGAGGAGCACAAACCACAGGATGTTTATCACTAGGATCTAGGCCACATGGTTCCATGTCATTTTTAGTAGAATGGGCCTAAGACTCAAGCTTCCTAACCCAACCACTCCTTTTACATTACCCCAGGAAAGGCAGAGAGTGGGGTACCCTAGATGCCAAGTGGAGGGAGGTTGGGATCTAAGTGACCAAGGAAGAAGGGTAAGGGTGCCTGGTTCCCAAGTCAGCTGACTGTGGTGGTGTCCTGTCTGCAGGCCAAAGTGTCACCGCCAGGCCCTTCCCACCCATGTGGTGTGGCCCTGGGCAGATGCCCTGTGATGTGCTGGGCTGTATAGAGCAGAAGCAGCTATGTGATGGAAGAGAGGATTGTCTTGATGGCTCTGATGAGCAGCACTGTGGTGAGCTGGAGGAACTGTATCATTCACTGGAGATGGCAGGAGGGTTTCAGGTCTGGGTAGCTCATGTGATAGGGATATGGGAAGGGTTGGAACATCATGCCTTTAATCCCAGCACATAGAAGGCAGAGGCAGGCAGATCTCTGTGAGTTTGAGGCCAACCTGGAATACAAAGTGGATTCTGGGACAGGCTCCAAAGCTACACAGAGAAACCCTGTCTTGAAAAAATAAATCTACCTATACCTACATACATACATTCATCTTTTAATCCATCTTTCCATCTACACACTCATGCATCTAATCATTTATTCAATCTGTCCATTCCTCTTTCCATTTGTATATCCATTAGTCTATTAACCCATCTCTATCTACCCACATATCAATTTACTATATACCTATATCTATCTATCTATCTATCTATCTATCTATCTATCTATCTATCTGTCTATCTATCTGTCTATCATCTATTTATTCTTCTACTTGTGTACCCACTCACACACTCATCTCTCTGTTCATCCATCTATCCATGTAGCCACATACCCATCCATCTATCCATATAGTCTCCAGCCATCCATCCAACCATCCATCCAAGATAGATCATTTTGATCAAAGCTTGGTCGGCCAATTAAAAGAGATAGTGCTAACCAATCACAGACCCTGGGATGCCAGGGAGAACCCATTCAGAGAGTAGCCAAGGGGAAGGACTGTTCTGCATGCTCTGACTTCTCTCTGGTTACTCACAAGTAGAGACACTATGAGAACTGTGTAGAACAAAGGCCTTATGTGGGCCTCATCCTGAGTGAAGGCTGCCAGAGCTTCTGCTCAGCAAGCTGTCCTGATCTTGGCTTAAAGTTCAAGGGACTCAATTTCTTGTCCAGCCAGACATCATTTATGTGGCTCCCTTCTCTCTCCTCAAATTACAAATTGGCAGCAAGCGCTGGTCCCTTCACTGTGCCTACTACTGCGGTCCCTGGGTTTCCAGCCTCGACGGCCCTCTGCTCCCCAAGTCAGCTGAGCTGTGGCAGTGGGGAGTGTCTGCCTCGCGAGCAGCGCTGTGACCTTCAGCTGAACTGCCAGGATGGTTCTGATGAAGACAACTGTGGTATGTGCCAGCTTGAGGTACAGTCCTGAGGAAACTGACCCTGCATGGGCCTCCTTCTAAGCTCTGGTGTACGTCCCCTGCAGTAGACTGTGTGTTGGCACCGTGGTCTGGCTGGAGTGACTGCAGCCGTAGCTGTGGCCTGGGCCTCACCTTCCGGCGCCGAGAGCTGCTGAGACCTCCCCTGCCTGGAGGCAGCTGTCTGTTGGAGCAGCTCCGCAGCCAGCCCTGCTTTGTGCAAGCCTGCCCAGGTAGCCTAGCACCTCAGAAAGAAAAAGACCACTTGCCCTGGGAGCCCTGGGTTGGTTTACCTCAGAGACCCTTGCCAAATGCCCCATTCTCCTTGGAGACCTCTGTGACCAGTCTTTTGAGGACTTTAACACAACACTATGCGTGTAACTATAGCCTTCAGGGAGTTGTCAGGATGTCCACTCTCCTGGTCCTGCCCTCCCTTGCCTGACTAGATAGCACAGGAGAATCCCTTCACACGGGCTTCTTATGCTGTGAACCCGCATCAGTCACTCCTCCCTCCTTCCACCCACGTTTCCATGTGTGCAAATGAAGGCAGACAACCGAGGAGGGTCGTTTAAGTGACAGCTGGCTGTGCCTTTTACTTGTCCCCGGCTCCATACCTGAGGGTCTTGTAGACTTTTTGTTCAATGACTCCACCACAGTAGCTCTCCAGCCTGTTCTGAGTGCTGCTGAAAGGGTACCCCTACACACACACACACACACACACACACACACACACACACACACACCACATACACAACACACACAACACAACACACATACACAACACACACATAACACATACACAACACACACACCAGATTCCCAACCCTGGCTGTGGTAGCTTCCTGTCTCACTGTTGTCACATGAACCCCACCTCAGGGTTCTGCCATTGTAACCTTGCTGGGGCTGGAACTCTGTCCTTGGAGTCGCTGGACAGTTCTCTCACTATGGGCAGTTTTCCAGAATAAAGGAAGCTATGGATTTTCCAGAATAAAGGGTGCTATAGATCCACTAGTGGCTCCCAAGGGGCTGGAAGAGGCTCCCTGGCCTGGCCTTCCCCTCTCTACACAGCCTATCTTCTTGGAGTATTTCTGGGGTACCCCCTTTTTCCTCTTACAGTTGCTGGAGCATGGACAGAGTGGGGGCCCTGGGAGCCCTGCAGTGTCTCCTGTGGAGGTGGCCACCAGAATCGCCAGAGGAGCTGTATAGATCCCCCACCCAAGAATGGTGGTGCCCCCTGCCCTGGGCCTTCCCATGAGAGAGCACCCTGCAGCCTGCAGCTGTGCCCAGGTGACACAGGTGAGGGAAGCTGGCTGAGAGGGACTTCCGGCAGTGGGACGCAGGGGTTGTCTCTGGGCCTTCTGGTACCCATCCTTGTGCTCTTCTCCCCCGAGACTGTGAGCCAGGCCGTGTACACGTGACTGCTGAGCTGTGCCAGAAGGGGCTGGTCCCCCCATGTCCACCCACCTGCTTGGACCCTGAGGCCAACAGAAGCTGCAGTGGCCGCTGTGTGGAAGGTGAGGCAGAGCCACAAAGTGTAAGTAGGAGCTGCCCACCCAAGCCCAGCGCTGCTCCTAAGTGACTTCCTCCTCTTGCACCCAGGATGCCGCTGCCCTCCTGGGCTTTTCCTCCAGGACTCTCGCTGCCTGCCCCTCTCTGAATGCCCCTGCTTGCTGGGCCAAGACCTAAGACAGCCTGGGCTACCTTTCCTGCTGGACAACTGCAGCCAATGGTGAACAGGCTGAGCTGAGGGGGTGATGCTATTTCAGGGGCAAGTACGGGGGTGGGCGAAGGTGCTGGGTTATGAGAGGAGCCTGGATGAACGGAGATGTTGAGCAGAGGGAGGATTCTGGCCAGAGCCTCCTGGTGCTGGTGGGTCCTCTACCCCTCTGTCCTCCGCAGCACATGTGACAAGGGTGTACTGCTCTGTGAGCCAGGAGGCTGCTCCCAGTCCTGTGGCTGGTCTGCCTGGTCCCCGTGGACACCGTGTGATCACTCCTGTGGCTCTGGAGTGAGGACCAGGTTCAGGTGTGGAGGTGGGGTGAACATGGAAGAGATTCAGAGAAAGATCAGAATACTCACCCTGGTGGGGAGGGCAGGGGACGGATGACATGGGTAAGGAGGGCAGGAGGAGGTGAATGGGAAGGGGGTTCTAGGTGAGTCTTTCTTCAGGTCCCCCTCCAACCCTCCTGCGGCATTTGGAGGTGCCCCATGTGAAGGTGACAGTCAGGAACTGCAGGCCTGCTATACAGAATGCGGGACAGGTACTGTATGGCAGAACACAGTCTTCCTCTTTCCAATCCCCTGTCCTGGCTGGTACCTTGGGTGGGTAGTGAATGAAACTATGCCAGAGGAGGCTGTTGTTCCCATGCCCCCTTTCCTGCCCGGACTTCGATGCTATCCGAAACTGCAGTGGGCACCATGGAAAGTGAGGCATACCCAGGAAGTGTGAGAGTCAGAGTGGTGCCCACCCATCCAAGTTATGGTCCTGGGACCAGTTTAGGTTGGTGGACTTTGGGATGAGAGGCAGGCTGTCCTGCAGACATCCTGGGTACCTGGGTGGGCTGGCTTGGGTGGGACGGGTGTCTGCAGAGGCAGGAAGAACGAGGCCGGGCTGCCTATGTGCTTCAGGTGACCAGGGAAGATAGGAACACTGAGAGGCAAGATAAAGTCTCCAGGTTTCCCTTTGCCTCAGGCTGTGTGCCGTCGAGGGAGGCAGAGTGAATGATGGGCCATGAGAGGAGGAGACTCCTCCAGAGTCCATGGAGAGTGAATGGTGACCTTAGGCAGGTGGTCACAGGCCACTGGAAACTCTGAGGTTTTCCATATAGAAAAAGCTAGAAGATAGGGAACAGGATGTTGGCTGAACCATGGGGAAGCATGGACATGAGCTTAGCCGGGGTTCCATGGAAAGCTCTGCCTTAGGTAAGGGTGAGAAACAGAGCTATAGAATAGGGTCCTAACAACACAGTGAGTCAGAGAAACAGTCCTCATCCTTCACAGCCTCTTGGTTCTCAGACCTGCCCCCTTCCCCCACCCCCACACACGTTTGCCAGCCTGGCCAGAGCCTCTGTACAATAGGCCTGAACTGTCTTTCCTTCTAGAGACGCCAGGCTGGACACCCTGGACATCCTGGTCTTCCTGCTCACAGAGCTGCCTTGTCCCTGGAGGGGACCCCGGCTGGCGGCAGCGTTCCCGGCTGTGCCCCAGCTCCAGGGAAACTTTCTGCCTTGGAGAGGCCACCCAGGAGGAGCCCTGCAGCCCCCCTGTGTGCTCAGGTACGGCTCTATGTTCCTGGTGTGGCCAGGAACCTGTGTAGGAAAAGGAACAAAAGAGAGTGAGCCCCCCCAAGAAGGAGGGGAAAGAGCAAGCCACTCCCACCCCCCCCACCCCAAGTCTCTCTAAAACACCAGCACATGAGATCGCCCCAAGTCCCTCATTCCCCGTGCCTGCATCTTGCCACCTGTGATCGAAGCCTCTGCTTTTCCTGACAGTGCCAAGTGCCTGGGGTTTATGGGTCTCCTGGACCACCTGCTCAGCCTCCTGTAATGGTGGTATCCAGACTCGTGGGCGCAGCTGCTTGTCTCCTGGGAATCCTGTGTGCCCAGGACCCCACACTCAGACCAGAGACTGCAACACACATTCCTGCACAGGTACCAGATCCCTCCACGCTCTCCATCCAGGTGGTCTCTGCCACCCTGAGTTTTGACCTTTCCAGCCTTCTCCTCTTGCTTAGCTGACCTCTGGCTTCAGGATTTCCACCAGCTCTCCAAGTCACCTCCCCCCACCCCCCACTTGCTGTGAACCCGATAGTGAGCCTGGCACTTTACTTGTCCCTGATAAGGGTATATGACCTTGGAGGCAGAGCCCACTCACAGGCAAAACCAGGGGGAGCAGTGTTAGCCCAGAGGAGTCTATTTCCTTAGCTCCTTGATCTCTTGGGCATTACTCCTGACCCAGACTCTGGTGTCAAGAGCATTCATATCCAGTGGAGCCAAGCTATGGAGCAAGGGGAGGGGATGGGAGAGGACTGGAGGGGAGCGCTTCCTAACCCCTGCCTCGTCAATCACTACATCCAGGCTTTTCTCCTTGTCAGCATCCCTTCTGTCCTGCTGACTCAGACCCTCCTCTATCTTCTCATCTAGCCCAGTGCCCAGGGAACATGGTGTTCCGATCAGCAGAGCAGTGTCATGAGGAGGGGGGTCCATGTCCTCAGCTCTGCCTGGCACAGGACCCTGGGGTAGAGTGCATTGGCATCTGTGCCCCTAGTTGCAGCTGCCCCCCTGGCCTCTTCCTGCATAATGCTAGCTGCCTGCCCCGCAGCCAGTGCCCCTGCCAGCTACATGGGCAACTCTATACACCAGGAGCAGTAGTTCGCCTGGACTGCAACAACTGGTAAGCTACCAGTGGGGGATGGGATGGGGCAAACGGAGGAGGAGAAGCTGTGTTCCGAAGTCTGGCAGGTGTGTGTGTGTGTGTGTTTGTGTGTGTGTGTGTTTGTATGTGTGTGTTTGTGTGTGTGTGTCTGTGTGTGTGTGTTTGTGTGTGTGTGTGTCTCTGTGTGTGTGTCTGTGTGTGTGTCTGTTTGTGTGTGTGTGTCTCTGTGTGTGTGTGTGTGTGTGTGTGTGTGTGTGTGTGTTGGGGGGCATAAGGAGGGTTAAATATGCTGACAAATGCCACTTGTCATGGCTCCTAAAAAGACTGCAGTGAATAATGAGTCACTTTGGCTACAACACAGGTGTCTACAAATAATGTTCGCCCCATATGACTGTGGGAAGACTGGATTTTAGATAGGAAGCACTGCCAGACAGAATGGAGCTATAGGCTGGAGAGAGGCTTCTTTTTAAAACTATTTCTTCGTACATGCATGTAGCATATTCTGATCCTGTTCATCCTCACTCCTTCTTTTAACTTCTTCCAGATCCACGCCAACCTCTTTCAATTTCATAGTGTTATCTAGATACTCATGGGTATGGAACCTTCTGCTGCAGAACGGTCCAGTCACCAGGGGTCATGTCCTTAAAAAAAAAGTGGACTTTCCTTCTCCCAACACCCATCAGTTGTCATAGCTCCTCAACTAGGGGTCTCATGAGCCCCTAGGGAAGGCATTTTCTCCTTCCTGAATGTAATTCTCTGCACAGGATCCTGCTCTTTGAAGTAGCCAGTTCTCAAAGCTGACACCAGGTTGCAGCAGAGGGCGCTCTAATATGTCCTTCCCACACACACATACACCCGACCCCCTTTCCTTTTCCTCAGTTTCTCCATTCTCATTTTCCTCTTCCTTTTTCTCTCCCGGTTGCTCTCTCCCCCCCCAGTTCCCTTCTCTAGCTTCCCTTCCCCTTTCTCTTGATTCCTCTGCTAGATTATTTTTCTTGAATCTCCTGTGTTTGACAAATAAACATGTATTGAAGAAAAATGATCCGGCAGGAAATATACCCACTATATTCTAGCTCTTTCTAAATCTCTCCTACCCAGCCCTTTCACTTACGTCATGTACAGATGTTGTTTAGTAAGTGCACATAAGATAAAAGTATAAACAGGTATCTCTTGATGAAACTGTGTGACTAAGGGCCAACACTCTACCTGGGGGCCATGGAGCCCAACGTGGGTGGGTCTGAGAGTCCAAGTCACATCCTACATGTCATGATGTGAATGTGGTGGCCTCTGTCCTTTGAGGCATATGTTCAGTCTTCAAGGGCCAGGGCTGGGTGGGCTGGATTGGGGCTCACTGGACCCTCTCTTGACAGCACCTGTGTTTCTGGTGAAATGGTGTGCACTTCAGAGCTCTGTCCAGGTACCCCTTTATGTGGTGGTGGGTGTTCAGACCAGGGGAGACCTTGGACCCTTTGGAAATAGCCTCCCGGGAATGTTGGTGGTGTCCCAAGAAAGTCAGGAGCCAGGACAACTTGACCTGCTTTCAGACATCTGCCCTCTCTTACCCTGGCAGTTGCCTGTGGCTGGAGCCCCTGGACTCCATGGAGTCTCTGCAGCCAAAGCTGTAATGTGGGCATTCGACAGCGCTTCAGAGCAGGCACTGCACCACCAGCTGCCTTTGGGGGTGCCGAGTGCCAAGGTCCTAACATAGATGCTGAATTCTGCAGTTTGAGGCCATGCCGAGGTAAGAATGGGAACCTTGGGCCAGAGAGCTCCTTAAAGAACCTTCAAGAGAAAAGCCAAAATACCTCCAGAACCCCATGAGAGATATAAAAGACTGGTCCCCTAAGGGATGCCACTAAGAGATGGTTCCCAGTTCATTCCAGTTCTACTTCATTTCTCAAGAGAGATCTTCCCTAGAGGCCAACCCACTTCCTCTCTGAAGGCACCATGGCTCCTAAGGTGGAGATGGTTCTTCAGATGAACAGAGATGATATGGGAAGGAAAGGGAGTCTTTGGATATTTGCGTTTGGGAAAGAGGTGTGCTGGGTATGGAAGGCGAGATCTTGAGTGACCTGGATGCTACCCACAGGTCCTGGTGCAGAGTGGAGTTCCTGGACTCCATGCTCTGTACCCTGTGGTGGTGGCTACAGAAACCGCACTCAAGGCAGTGGCCCACACAGCCCCATTGAATTCTCTACCTGCAGTCTGCAGCCCTGTGCAGGTGAGGGGGGGTCTTTGGGACACTCTCGTTCTCATCTCCACCAAGTTAAGACAATTGAGCACCCCACCCCTGCAACCCTGTGTCTTAAAACAGTATAGCCTCGGGGGCTGGAGAGATGGCTCAGCGGTTAAGAGCACCCTCTGCTCTTCCAGGGGACCCGGGTTCGATTCCCGGCAGCTAGCAACTGTCTGTAGTTCCAGTTCCAGGCAAACACCAAGGCAAATAAAAAAAAACAACAACAACAACAACAAAAAAACAGTATAGCCTCCATGGCAACCTCAACAATACCCATGATGCCTGTCCCATGTTGGGGGAGAGCTGAATAGGCAGGCACTATGCTGCCCCTTTGTCTACAGGACCAGTGCCAGGTGTGTGCCCCAAGGGCCAGCAATGGCTAGACTGTGCTCAGGGCCCGACCTCCTGTGCCCATCTCAACACCCCTAGAGAGACCAATCAGACTTGCCAGCCCGGCTGCTACTGCCTTTCTGGAATGCTCCTGCTAGTAAGTATCCCTGCTGCCTGGCCACAGCTAGGAATGCATCATGACTTGGGACCCTGGTTTGGCAGGGAAGAGATAGCCAGGGTCCTGGACAAGGGCAAAGCCAAAGGCCTGGAACTGGAGACAAAAACCGCTGAGTTAAAGACACCTTTGATAGTTGTTGTCCTGCTTATGAAGGTGGTGTGGGTCAAAAGGCTTTTATACATTTGACTCCTTCAAATGCATGTCCTCTTATCTATCCTATCCATCACCAGCTATGTGCTGAGTACCTACTGTGTGCTCAGCTTTAGACTGGGTAGTCAGGCAAGTGGGATGGTAAGATATACTCAGATTGCCTACTGGTTCTGGTTAGAGATACAGCTTCATTCCTTAATGAAAATGGTTGCAAGGCATGGGGTGGGGTCTGGAGGGTGCCATCTTGCTGTATAAATCACATGGTTCATATGAAAAATATATATCTCACACAGTCGATTTCATTTACCAATTCAAGCTCATGCCTTGCAATGGAAGTGGGTCATTTTCTTTCTGAAGGAGAGAGTCCATGTTCCCATGTGACCCTCAGCTAACGGTCTGCTCTTGCCCAATTAGAGAGGAACCTGAGCAGAGTTCTGTGGAAGGCTTTTGGGCAGCCTTGAGATAGATAGACTAGGAAATTGGGTGCTGGCTTTGAGTGCTGGAGGAGACTGGAGCCAGTATAACAAATGTTTTCTCTTCCAGAACAATGTGTGTGTGCCTGCACAGGACTGCCCCTGTACCTACAAGGGGCGCCTCCATCCCCCAGGCAGTGTAGTGGTTCACCCATGTGAGAATTGGTAAGTCCCTCCCACCCCCAGTTCTGCAGTGGCCCTGTGGTCCTTGAGGACCCCACTGTACAGCTATCCTTCAGCAGCAGGAGACCTAGCTTCCACATAGGCAAAGAGATGCCCCACCCCAACTACAACCAACCAGTCCCATCATCTAAACCTGCCTGCACCCCTCCACCCCTCCTCATCTGTCTTCTCTCGGGGCTAAGAACATACTCCGTGGTAGAGGGTTTGCCTGGCAAGACCCTGAATTAAGTTTCCAGTAATGGGGGAAAAACACTTCTTTTTTCTCCCAACTTGTGTTAATCTTTATGATTGTTGTATCAGAGTATGTCATACCTATATCTTACACATGTACATGCACACATGTACACAAACATATGCATGTTCTGGAGGTAGGGGCCTTGAGAAACAGCCATGGATGGCCACACATGTCCTAGGTCAAGATGCTGGCAGACCTGATGCTTCTGGGGCACTAAGGGAGGGAGCATTTGTCTCAACTCCCCGTTTCGGCATTTTCTGGCTTGCAGATGGCTGTCTTCTCCCTCTTTCCATCATGTCCCCCTGTGTATATCAGCATCCAAATACCCCTTTCTTAAAAGAACAAAAGCCACCTTAGATTGACCACACCCCTTCCAGAAACCTTACTAACTTGGTTACATCTGGAAGTATCCTTTCTCCAAATAAGGTCACATTAGTGACCCCTGTGTGCCAGAGTTTGAGCAAAGGCTCTCTGGGTACCATGTAGCACTGGGAAGCAGCCAAGCATATGTTCTCCCCTCCAGCTCCTGTATCTCTGGGCTCATCACCAACTGCACCTCCTGGCCTTGTGAAGAAGGTGAGAAACATTTCTCACTACTCATATGCCCTTAGTTCCCATCCTGGCAGCCACAGGCCTTCACAAGGTCTCAGAAGAGCTGAGGCAGAAGGTCTTATGGTATCTCCCCACATTGGATCATTCTCTTCTCACATTCTTTCTTTCTCCCCCATACACCCCAAGATCAGCCTGCATGGTCACCCTGGACCCCATGGAGTGTGTGTTCAACCTCTTGCAGCCCTGCCCGACGCCACCGGCACCGCTTCTGTGTCAGGCCCCCCAGTATGGCACACTTCAGCACTCCCCTGCCCACAGTGGCCCCCATAATCCTCTGCCCAGGCTCTGAGGCTGAGGAAGAGCCATGCCACCTGCCAGGATGTGATCGTAAGTGGCACTTTAGGCTGATGCTGGACCCTGAAGCCTTGGGTGGGACCATCTCTGAAGGTACATCATCCTTGTACCACCTGGCTCTAGTGGTCCCAAATCATTTTATACTTTTTCCTCTGCTGTTACCTCAGAAGCAGGGAGCTGGAGTCCTTGGGGACCCTGGTCTGGCTGTAGTAGGAGCTGTGGAGGAGGCCTGCGGAGTCGAACCCGAGCCTGTGACCAGCCACCACCCCAGGGCCTAGGGGATTTCTGTGAAGGACCCCAGGCCCAGGGAGAGACCTGCCAGACTCAATCATGCCCAGGTACCTGCTGAGGATGGGGTAGGCTTAGGAGCAAACATTAAAAAGATGGAAGCAGCCTTGGGAGACAGGCCAAAGGCTCCAACTTACCTCATCCCATCCTGTCCTCCAGTGACCAACTGCAGCACCATTGAAGGGGCAGAGTACAGCCCCTGTGGCCCTCCGTGTCCCCGTTCCTGTGATGACCTTGTGGTGAGTCTGTGCTTCCTTTATTCCTACCTGGCCTTTAGCTCTGACCAGAAAATCGTCTTGTGGGAAGCATGGGTATGGCTCTGGGCCCATGGCCTCTTGCCTGCTGCTGGGCAGGAAGCCTGGTGGAGATGGGTAAGGCCTTGGATTTTCGTTCACAGCAATACAGACTTGCTCCCTTTTGTTGGTGAGAGAGTCAGCCTTATCCAGAAGTCCTTGGCATGAGCACAGCCAATGTTTCTAAATTAAAATGCTCTTTCAAACACAGCGCAAACATGTGGGAGGGAAGTCAGCCCACTGTATCATCTTAAGTGCCATAAACATTTTGGTTACAGAGCGTGCGTGCGTGTGTGTGTGTGTGTGTGTGTGTGTGTGTGTGTGTGTGTGTGTGTGTTCCAAACACCTATGCAGACACAGATGAAGGCAAACACAGACAAGACCTCTGAATCTGTGATCCCACATGCTGGGAAGACAGACGTGAATTAAAGATGGACAGAATAGGAGTTCTGAAGATGAGGATGGTGCCCTGAGCATGGAGAGCCATACAGACCGGAGGTCAGGGATGGCTCCAGGAAGCAGGGTTAGAATGCACAGTCACTGCAGATCGTCATAGACAAGCCTGTCCCTAGCTCCTTCCCAGGCAGCTTTCTGAGGCAGTACCTGAGTGCTAGGGAGGTCTGGGCATGCCTCACTTCTCAGACCATCAGTGCAAACCCCACACCATGTCTGGAATCTCTAAGAACTGGGGCTTCACATTTGCAGGGCCCCAGCCTCCAGATCCACTCCTTAGGAGCTGAGGAGTTAGTTAATCTGTAGGCCTGTTCCCCACCCCACCTCCTTCCCAGTGGCATGCTGGACTCCTTCCTGCCCTCCAGTTCTTTAAAGAGACAGTAAATGTCAGGTCCCACTTTCCTCTCCCGCTGGGCACTGTTGCTTCCCACTGTGATCCTTACTCAGTGCAGGGACAGAAACCTGATAAAGTAACCCAGGGAAGGGAGGGCCTTTCAGGCCCGTGGTTAGAAGCAGAGTCCATCACTCTGAGGGAAGGCCCAGCGGCAAGAGCCCAAGACAGCTGATCACATCACACCCACAGCCAGAAAGCAGAGTAATAAGGCTGTTCCTCTCTTACTCAGTCCAGGACCCCAGCCCACTCACATTTAGGGTGTGTCTTTTTGTTTCCATGGTGATTCTAAATCCCATCAAGTTAGCAATCAACCTACTACTACCCTTCCAATTTGGTCTGGGATTCTTTCTAATTCCCCACCTCAGGCTGGTTCCTGATGGATAAAACCCCTGCTTGTGCTGTGTCTCCCTTCTGCCCCCAGCACTGTGTGTGGCAATGCCAGCCAGGCTGCTACTGTCCCCTGGGCAAGGTACTGAGTGCTGACAGGACCATCTGTGTGCAGCCCAGTTACTGCAGCTGCCTGGATCTGCTGACAGGGAAGCGTCACCATCCAGGCGCTCAGCTGCCAAGGCCCGATGGCTGTAACCACTGGTGAGAGACCACGGTGTATTGTGGGGCAGGAGGCAGCATACTGATACGTGGTTCACCTGGTGTCCGTGCATCTAAGCTCTGGGGCTCAGACAGTGGTACACTAGCTACTCCTGTCCTGGAGAAGATGCAGAGCAGGCCCCATGACACTCGTCTCACAGGAAGGGAAACTGAGGCAACCAGCTCCATGTGTCTACTGAGGGCTGAATATTTGTTCCTGGGAGGAGAGAGGTTGGGCTGGACAAGCAACAGACTGTTACCTACAGTCATTTCCCAGTATAGTTCACCAGTTGTGCTATTCCAGAAGGCCAGCTGATGGGACAGGCAGGCCTCTGAAGCATATAGGGAGATAGAGAGAAATGCGTAGACTACACCACAGAAGTGCAAAGAGAATGAGGAAGGAAGACTCAGGCAGATGAGTTGGGGGCGGGGGGGGACCTAGGCCATTCTGAACAGCCATCTTTTCCCTGGCTCTGCTCTTGCCTAGCACCTGTACGGAGGGGAGACTTAACTGTACAGACCTGCCCTGCCAAGGTATGTGATAGCTTACAGTGTGGGGTGGGTGGGATGTAAGGAGAGTGGTCTCAGGATTACAACAACTACATCCAATGCCTACCCTACCCTTCACAGTTCCTGGAGGCTGGTGCCCATGGTCGGAGTGGACAACATGTTCCCAGCCCTGCAGGGGCCAAACCAGGACCCGCTCCAGGGCCTGTGTCTGCCCTGCTCCCCAACATGGGGGTGCCCCTTGCCCTGAGGAGGCAGGGGAGACAGGGGTGCAACATCAAAGGGGGGTGTGCCCTGACCCCACTACATGCCCAGGTGTGATGTTCCCATGAGGCCTATGCCCCGTCCCAGACACCCCAAATATATTGTTCTGAGCCTGATGACTTAAGCCTTCCTGGGTCTCCCCAAACTAACGATTCTGTCTCCTTGGTGCAGTGGATGGAGCTTGGAGTCCCTGGGGGCCATGGTCTCCCTGTGACACGTGCCTGGGGCGGTCCTTTCGGAGTCGCGTGTGCCAACATTCTCCCTCTGAGGGCGGCAGGCCTTGTCCTGGGAGCCACCAGCAGAGTCGTCCGTGTCGAGACGGTTCCACCCAGTGCACAGGTAAAGGCTTTGGGAGCGAGGTGAGGGAGTCCTTTGCAGCCTGGAGAAATGCTGGTGCTACCACTGACTACCACATGTCCACATAACACTGTTCAAAGGGCAGCCTCAAGCTACTCACCCACGGTTCTGGGTGAGGTGTCAGGTCACAACCAACGTGGGCATAACAAGAGGCTTTTACCCCCTGGGGTAGCTCCTTAGCACTAACTCTCTCACTTGCTTCCTAGACTGTGGAGGGGGCCAGGATCTTTTACCCTGTGGGCAGGCCTGCCCTCATTCCTGTCAGGACCTGTCCCTTGGCAGTTCATGCTTGCCAGGCTCAGCGGGATGCCAGCCTGGCTGCGGGTGTCCCCCAGGCCAGCTCTCCCAGGATGGGCTCTGTGTGCTCCCAGCTGACTGTCACTGCCATTTCCAGCCGAGAGCCATGGGTCAGTAGTGCTTCCCTTGCACATCCGGGCACCCTGTCTCCCCCCAGCAGCCTGCTATACTATAGCATCATTCTGCCTGGTTCTGCATCTCTGCCCGTGTGTGGGGCCCAGGCCGCAGGTTGGGAACTAGAAACCAGGCATTTCCAGGGCTAATTAGGTCAGAGTTTCCAGCTCCTTCCTCCAGGACATGGGTGCTGTTGGGTGGGTGCTAGGAGTGTAGGATGTGGGGGTGTGGTATGGGTGGTTGTGCTGTCCAGAGTCTCCATTCTGACTCCTGTGGCCTTCAGGGATCCCTGAGAACCAGAGTCAGTCGGTAGGGTCCACACTCAGTTCCTGGGAGAGCCTGAGACCTGGAGAGGTGGTCACTGGGCCCTGTGACAACTGGTAAGCAGGTTGGGGTGAGCTGTGGAGCTTGGCAACAATGCCTTTAGGGATGTAGACAGGCCCTGTCACTGAAAGCCCTTTTCTTGTCCCCTGAAAGCACCTGTGTGGCGGGTGTCCTGCAGTGCCATGAGGTGCCCAGCTGCCCTGGTCCTGGGATGTGGAGCTCCTGGGGGCCCTGGGAGGAATGCAGTGTCTCCTGTGGCGGAGGGGAGCAGCTACGCTCTAGGCACTGTGCCCGGCCCCCCTGTCCTGGGCTGGCTCGACAGAGCCGAATTTGTCACACCCAGGTCTGCAGAGGTGAGCCTAGCCAGCCTCTACCCAGCAATCCCTTAGCCTCAGTTCCATCAGGTCCCTTGACCCTGACTCTGAGTGCCTGTAGACTCCTCCCGTTCTGTTCCCACCATATTCTCTGCTTGCTAGTGATGAGCAAAGGAGGAAAGAGCCAATTATGGGGGGGCCTTTGAGGAAGGGACACTGCCAAGGGGTTGGGCAGTCTGACTTTCAGGCCATAGAAGAGGGAGGCAGAGGGGACATGAATTAGCTAGGACACTGACTCCAGCATTGTCTCAGAGACAGGCTGCCCAGCGGGCCGACGATACCGTGAGTGCCAGCCCAGCGAGGGATGCCCCTTCTCTTGTGCTCACATCACGGGACAGATGGCCTGCTTCTCTGAGAGCTGTGAGGAGGGGTGCCGCTGTCCTGAGGGCACCTTTCAGCATCACTTGGCTTGTGTTCAGGTGAGGACTTTGCTGACTAGGCGCCTGAGGCTGTGCCCTCTGTTTCTGGCATTTGACAGCTCATTGTCCCCAAGGAGTCTGGCCTCTTAGACAGTCCCCTCTTTCTCATATGACCTTAAGGAGCACTCAGACCTGAGAGGTCTTTGGGTGGCAGATTAGGGGCCCAGAAAGGGAGGTGGAATAAGGCAGCTTCCCAGGGTACCCCTAATTTCCCAGGGGCCACCTGCTCCCTAGGGACAGCACCTGGGTTTGTGTCCATTGCCAGCTGATCTCCCAGCTCAAGGATACCTGCTGCTCTGTGCCCCTCTGGCTGTGGCATCTAGTCCTGGCATTGATGGGGCAGCTTCCGGTTGGGTCCCCATAGCTGCCCATGCCCACCCAGCAGCACTATCCCCTGTCTCAGGGGCTGTGGATCTTCATCCCCGCCTCTCTCCTCTGCCTCGTCCTTGTGAGGAAAGGAACACCTCCCCCACACACACACAGACATGCCTTCCCCCTGTGTGGCCTTTCTCTAGCTGTGGGGACAGATGGCAGGCAAGTACAGGATTCCCTCTACTCTGTTGAGCCTAACAGAGACTCAGGATTCCATTACTAATCCTGCTGGCCTCCACCAGCCGGAACCTGAGATGATTCCTAGCCTCATTTCCTCCAACTAAGAGGTGATGATGCTGAGCCTGAAGGAGGAGGAGCCACTCCAAGGTCAGGAGGACACTAGGTACCAAGTGCTGGACTCACACTGAGTCATCCAGACTCCCGATTTCTGACAGAACTCTGCCTCACCAAGCCCTGTGGGAGTCGCTCTTTGTTCTGTAGAGAAATACGGCTGACTCTCAGCCCAGGTTCACAGCCTGCAGGCTCTCAGTCCTGTGTGTACCCGGAAATGCCTCTCCGGGGCCCAGGCCCTCCTGTCTGCTGCCATTCCCTCTCTTTCCCCAAGTCTCATCAGAGGCTCTGCACAGGTACTCAGTAGGAAGCTTCCTGGGAGATTTCACTGTCTCCTCTGTCCACCCACCCAGGAATGCCCCTGTGTGCTGACAGCCTTGCTGCTGCAGGAGTTGGGCACTGCCCACGGGACCTACCCAACCCTTCTGGGAGACGAGGGCCAGCCCCTGGGACCTGGAAATGAACTGCACCCAGGCCAGATGCTTCAAACAGCTTGTGGAAATTGGTAAGGGAAGCTTCATTTGGGCTAGGATGTGGGGAAGGGCTAAAGGAGGCACAGGGAGAGAACAGGGATGCTGGGTTCCGCCCTTTTCCTCTGCCTTGGCCGCTTGGCCCCACCTCTCGCGTGTGCTCCCTCCAGCTCCTGTGTTCATGGGAAGCTGTCTTGCTCCCTGGAGGAGTGCTCCAGGGTCGATGGCAACTTTGGTCCCTGGAGCATGTGGAGCCAGTGCTCCCGCAGCTGTGGTGGGCTGGGCACCCGCACCAGAACCCGCCAGTGTGTACATCTCACGCCTGTTCCTGGTGGACAGAGTTGCCATGGGCCCCTTCAGGATCTAGAGTACTGCTTCAGCCCGGGATGCCCTGGTAAAGAAACGGAAGTCAATCAGACACCTGCCCAACCAAGTATGGCTCCGTCTTTATCCTCTTCTGTATCTGTTTAATCTCTGCTGGTATTTCTGGATTTTCCTTCCTCTTAGCCAAATAGCTCTAGACTTTTGTTTGGATTTCCAATCAGCATTTCTGGAGATGTGCAAGATGTTCTATGTGTGCGGTGCTTGTAGGGTTCATTGCAAGCACTGAACAGGGTCTCCTTTTCAGGGACTGCAGGGTCCACAGTGGAGCCAGCGACAGGTCCCGCAGGTAGCCTCTCAGCGCCACTCCAGTATGGCTTTTCCCTGGGAAGAGCAAGCCCTATGTCTCTTCCCTCCCCATCCCTACTTCCTGGAGGGGCTGGAGCCCTGGCTGACTATTTGGGAAGTGCACCCACTCTTTCTTCTACCCTTCCTTCCCGTAGGTGGCTGGGGCCCATGGTCGCCATGGTCTCCCTGTTCCCACAGCTGCACAGACCCTGTTCACCCAACACTGCGCAGCCGCACACGCCTCTGCTTGGGCAACTGTACGTTGGGGGGCTTATCACAGGAGCGTCCATGCAACCTGCCCTCATGTACAGGTATATTTCTGAGGTTCAGCCATAGGGCCCTAATCACAGCCTTCAACCACCTCATCCAAACCCAAACCTGAACCTCATTATCCAGTTTCCCTAGAACCATCTAATGATCTAATCTAATCTCAGATCATCGTCTGACTCTAGGTTTTCTAATCACTTTACGTGTCTGACCTGAGCTCTGCCGAGCTGTAGCAGGTCCCTCAGACCTCAAGCATGTGTGTGGACAAAGCACTCTGCAAGGCTGTTCCCCGATCCCTTAGCCCCATGAGTCAGGGGTTTCTGTCCCCTGTGGGAATAGGGCACATAGACTCAGTTTCTAAACCCACACCCATCAGGATCAGATCCAGAACAGGAACCCTGGGGTGTAGACAAGGTCACAGAGACACAGGTGAGGAAGTCTGAACTTGAGCTGGGTCGGGAAGGAAAACCTGGGGCAGCTTCTGCTGCTTCCAGATCTTTTCCATCCTTCAGCTCCGCCTCCATGTACTGGCCCTGGGTGTGAGGCAAGGAACTGTTCTTGGACATCTTGGGCCCCATGGGAGCCTTGCTCCCGCAGCTGTGGGGTAGGCCAGCAGCGCCGCCTAAGAGCATATCATCCCCCGGGGCCTGGTGGACACTGGTGCTCTGACATCCTGACTGCATACCAGGAACGCCGTTTCTGCAGCCTGCGTGCCTGTCCAGGTGAGGGGAGCTGGGGACCAAGAGTAGCTTCAGGCTCCCCTCTGACCCTAACAACCCTGAGAAGCCCTGATCCCTTGCGTTTCCTGATCATGCTACAGTCTCTTGTGGCTCATGGGATATGTGGGTCCTTCTGTCAGAGCCAAACCCTGATGGAACTATTCTCCAAACAGTGCCTGGGGGCTGGTCCCACTGGAGTCCCTGGTCCTGGTGTGACCGTAGTTGTGGAGGGGGCCGATCCCTGAGAAGCAGACACTGCTCAAGCCCAACACCCAAGAATGGAGGAGCAGCCTGTGTTGGAGAGAGACTCCACGTCCGGTCCTGCAACCCCATGCCATGTGGTACTGCAGTGGTGACAGCCACTTTCTGCCTACTGAGCTCCCTCTACCCCACCTCTAATTTTATTCCCACTATACTCATGGGATGGAGGAGACTGGCTGATAACTTGGCTGGCTATTTAGGAAAACCAGATGTTCAGGGAAGGGGTGACTGGATCTGGGTACGGAGCAGAGACATCCTATGTGTATCTGCATCCTTTGTGGCCGAAGCCAAACTCAAAGATTTGCCACTACCTGTCTCATCCCTGCAAGGTCTTCCCAGCCTGTCTGTCCTCTTAAATTCTGAAGAACCATCTAGCCCGGGCAAAGTTTCTGAGAACTTGCAGTGTGATATCAACAGTATACAAAATCCCCAGATTTAGTAAGCTGAACCAGAGCCTATAATTGAGCCCTCCCCCTTTCTGAGCTTCGACCCTTCCTTCCCGTGTTCCCAGCCCTAAGGGTCTTGGCTAGTCCAGGACTCATCTGTCAGATCTCCCCCGATTCACCCTGCACATTGCTTCACACTTCAGACTCGGCCATAAGCCACTAGGTAGGAATGTTAGCCTCTGAGATGGACAGATTAATCTAGCTTCATGAACACTGACTGAATGACCAGCTGGGTTATGGGAACATACTGGAGAGAGTTCCTGTGTACTTAGGTTTAGCTAACCTTAGGGCTCTGCCAAGCTCCTCATGTTCCAGTTCATATCATATGGGAGAAAGGCTGACCCCGGAGTCTCTGGGAGTCACGGATAAGAAAGAGATGGGTCTTCAGGCATCAGGTGTTCTTGATACTGGGCTTCCCTCTGCCCCAGAGGAAGACTGCCCATTGGGCATGGAGATAGTGAACTGTGCCAACCGCTGCCCCCATAGCTGCTCAGACCTGCAGGAGGGAGTCATGTGTCAGGAGGACCAGACCTGCCAGCTGGGCTGTCGCTGCTCTGAAGGTACATACTAGAAATCTTTCTGGCTCCTCGGGGTAGCTCACCGGGAAGGCAGGTGTGGTCTAGATACCAACACCAACCCACTGACTTCCCACAGGATTTCTGGAGCAGGATGGTGGCTGTGTGCCAATTGGGCACTGTGAATGCATAGATGCCCAGGGCCGCAGCTGGGCCCCAGGGAGCCAGCATCAGGACGCCTGCAACAATTGCTCCTGTCATGCTGGGCGACTCCTGTGCACTGCTCAGCCTTGTATGCCTCCCGCCCACTGTGCCTGGAGTCCCTGGTCTGCCTGGAGTCCCTGCAGTCACTCATGTGGACCTCAAGGGCAGCAGAGTCGCTTTAGGTGCGGGGCTGGGTGACTAGAATCTCCTACCTGGCATGTCCTTCTCTCTGAAGAGTTCCTGAGTACACACTGCTTTCATCAGGGACTTTGCTCCATCTGGTGACCTGGCCCAGTCTATGCTGGTCCCCTAGGCCTTTCCTTAGCCACCTTCATGCTTACTCTGGACTTGCCTCTTGAAGCCAAAAGGATTATATAAGGTATGGTTATATAGGACTGTCTGTCCCCTTCTCTGCCCCTGGCCCTGCCCAGGTCCTCCACATCAGGCTCATGGGCCCTGGAGTGTCAGAAGGAGCAGTCACAGAGCCAGTCCTGCCCTGAGGCCCCCTGCCCACCCCTGTGCCCACATGAAGGCCATCTTCGTGCTCTGGGGAACAGCTGGCTGCAGGGAAAGTGCCGGCAGTGGTAAGCACGGGCCAGGGAAGGGTGACCCACTGTCCTGCTAGATGGCAGGGCCCTGAATCCAAGCTCTTTTTTAGCTCCTGTACTCCAGAGGGAGTGATCTGCAAAGACATTGAGTGTGCAGGTTTGGGTTCCACCCTGCCCCTCACCTTGGCACCCCCTTCCTGGCCTTATGTCCCGCAGGCCAGCTCTTCTCTATTCTGTGTTCCCCATCACACACACACAATCCCACCCTCTGTGCCACAGGGATCCCAAATTAGCCTCTGGTCTTCACCCCTCACTTGCTTCCCTAACGTCCCCTATGCCCTCCTACAGTGCCCGAGGGCTGGACATTGTGGTCATCTTGGTCTCACTGCTCTGTCTCCTGTGGAGGTGGAACCCAGGTTCGCAATCGATCCTGCACGGTATCAGCTCCTCAGCTTGGGAGCCTACCTTGCCAGGGCCCAGATATCCAGACCCAGCATTGCGGGCAACAGTTGTGCCTGCCGCTGCTGGAGATCTGTTCCTGGGAACCTTGGGGACCCTGTTCCCGCAGCTGTGGCACAGGCCTGACCTCCCGCTCTGGATCCTGCCCCTGCCCACTGACCAAAGAAGACTCCATGTGTAATGACACATTCTCACACCTGGAAACTCAGGCCTGCTACCCAGGGCCCTGCCAGGGTGAGTTACCCCCCTGCGTTCCTTCCTTGGAAAATTTAGGGAATAAGTGTCTGCCTATGCAGATACCTCTCTGAAATGTCCCTGTATCTACCCCACAATAACTTGCTTCAGGGCCCTTTGCCATGTGCTCTCTTACCTGCTTTGAGGAAATTCATCCAGCTAGGCCATTCAGAACCCATGGCTCTCTCTTGCCCTTTTCTAACTAGGGCAGGGATGGGTGTGGGCACAGGGGATGCTATGGGAACCACCAGCCTACATCCCTGCCCATTTCTAGAGGACTGCATATGGAGTGACTGGAGCAGCTGGACACGGTGTTCCTGTAAGGTCCTGGTGCAGCAGCGTTATAGACACCAGGGGCCAGCACCTGGCCGGGCTGTGGGAGGTGCCCCTTGCACGCGTCTGGACGGCCACTTCCGGCCATGCACCATTGGCAACTGCTCAGGTAAGGCCCAGGGATGAGACCCATTGCCCACAAGACCACATTGCAAGTGTCCAGGGTTTGCCCACCCTTACCCTGGGCACACAGTTGTGCTTGCTCTGTCCTACCTGCTAGCCACACCCCTCACAATGTCTCACTGTGATTTCCTACTTGACAGCTGCTAGCGCCGCCATTTTTATCCTCTTATAGCTGCCTCAGAGGCAGTGTATGTCACTCAGCTTCTGTTTGTGCTCACCTGCCAATGCCTTTGTGCCCACCTGCCGGTCCCTGGAACACCCACCATAATTCTGACTCACACAGTCCCCCCTCCATTCAGATTCCTGGATCTTGAGGCCCAGCCATCCTAACCCTTCTTGGGGACACATGAATTGAGCAGGAACCAGGTGGAAGGGTTGGGGACATTAGTCTTTCTTGGCAGGCAGCAGGGCAGTCTTGTACTATCACAAGTGACCTCTTAAAGGTGTCACTGGGACTGTGTGGCATGCACTTTGTTTTGTGGTATGATGGTGTCCATGGGCTGTTCCTCCACCAACATTCTTCCTTCTCCCCTAGAGGACACCTGCCCCCCTCCCTTTGAGTTCCAGGCTTGTGGCTCCCCCTGTGCGGGGCTCTGTGCCACACATCTGAGCCATCGGCTCTGCCAGGACTTGCCACCTTGCCAGCCTGGCTGCTACTGTCCCAAGGTGAGCTCTGGGTGTTAGGGAGACACTCAAGAAGGGAATGCTTTTCCCAGCTCTCCTGGCTCTCCTCCCTAGGATGCCCATAGGGACCACATCATTTCCATGCTAGGAACCTCTCTCTACTTTGCTACCACCCCAAGTGTGGGCTCAGCAGCATACACATGTGCAGGGCACGTACATGACAGTGGTCCCTTCACAGTCCCAAACTATCCTTATTTTTCCTTCTGTACAGGGCCTGCTGGAACAGGCTGGGGACTGCATTCTCCCAGAGCAGTGTAACTGTTGGCATACTTCAGGAGATGGAGCTAGGGTAACCCTGGCCCCTGGGGACCGCATCCAGTTAGGCTGTAAGGAATGGTGAGTAATAGGGGGGGGGGCAGAAGCTGGAAGTGGGGTGGGCAAGGACGGACGTCTTCCCAGCAGAGGTCAAGCTGAGCTCAAGTGACCCCAAGATGCCCAGCTTTACAGCTCTTTCATCTTGCCCCCAAGCACCCAGCTCTTGGGCTGATGGACCATACATGGTTCAGCAGATTTCTGTTCCCCAAAGCCCACCCTGATGTACTCCTCCCACAGTGAATGCCAAAGTGGAGAGCTGCAATGTTCCAGCCAAGGGTGTGAAGGTAATCATGGCCTTGGGAGAACTGTCCCTGTTTGCTCAGGGCTGCTTTGGGGCATGGAGCTTGCATTGTTAAAGCCAGGGCATGTCTAAATAAATAGACCCTGCCCTGATGACACCTTTCTTAGTCTTTCCTATTTACTACCCTTTCCGATCATGACTCTGAACTCTTCTTGCTGGCCCATCGGGCTCTCTGGGTTGAGAAGTCTCTGAGACTAGCACAAACCCTTTGCCCTTCCAGGCCTTCTGCCTTTGACTGGATGGTCAGAGTGGTCACCTTGTGGGCCCTGCCTGCCTCAAAGTACCTCCAAGACTGCCCTGGAGGAGCACTGGTCTCTGAACACATCCGGCCTACCTCCGACCTCAGTCACTCTGCTGGCTTCAGAGCAGTACCGGCACCGCCTCTGCTTGGACCCTGAGACCGGGAAGCCCTGGGCAGGAGACCCTGCACTTTGCACCGTGCCCCTCAGCCAGCAGCGTCTCTGCCCTGACCCTGGAGTCTGCAATGGTAAAGGAGGGAAATAGGCCAGCACACACGGGGGTGTGCCATGCTGGCAGGAGGGGGCTGCCCAGATGGGGCTAGCCAGAAGTTCATTTCTGTTGTCAGGAGTGAGGCAACCTGCTAACCCTTCTACTTGCCCCCGGGGCCTGATGGATTTAAGACAAAGTAGAGTCCCAGGATTAGTGGGGAAAAAGAAAAGAACCTGAAGGGCCTCAGGGCATGTTTCCAGGCAGGGAAGACAAGGCCTGAGGTGGATGCCTGAGGCAGGTAGCCTACGGCACTGATTTCTTTCTTTCTTTGTCCTTCCCCAGACACATGCCAATGGGATCCTTGGGGACCTTGGAGCCCCTGCCAAGTGTCCTGCAGTGGAGGATTCAAACTTCGCTGGAGAAAGGCAAGAGATACCTCTAGAGGAGACTGCCGGGGACCATGGGCTCAAACAGAAAGCTGCAATACGGGACCTTGCCCAGGTAACCAGTATCCCAGCACCCCAAGGGGACAGAGACTTGTGGGCATTAGAAATGCCCCTTGAGTGGGGGTTCATGCCTCTGCCCTGGTGGTTAATAGTGGAAGAGAGGGCCTGTTAGGGGGTAGGACGGGTAAGAGTGTCTCCAATACAGACTTTTATTTCTGAACCCCAGGGGAGAGCTGTGAGACCCAGGATGCTGTGTTTACCCCTCACTGTGCCAACCAATGCCCTCGAAGCTGTGCTGACCTCTGGGATGGTGTTCAGTGTCTACAGGGACCCTGCAGCCCAGGTAGTTAACATATCCTGGCCTGGGGAATCTGGGTTGCCCAGGCCCTCCCTCTTCACCACAGGGATAAAGTAGGGGAAAGGTCAGACTATTGATCATGACAGGGCAAGAAAGGAAGTCCTTGGGGTCACTTTCAGCAATCACTTTGAATCCCTCCCTCATAGCGCAGGCGAGTTCAAGGACAGCCTAAGTTAAGTAGCATGACCCTATCTCAAAACAAACTTCTGTGTCTCCATGCTGTCACTCCCAGAGAGTGAGACCAGCTTTGAACCCAGTCTGAATGCTGGAGGGACCCATTATATAAACTTTGTCCCAAGCACTGAATTTTATAACCCTTTAATTAGTAAGCATAAATTGTATAATATACTGGATTACACTTTCATACATGTGTACATTATACTTTCACCATTTTCTACCTGTTCCTTCACTTAGCCTCCCCCCCCCACCCTCTCCTCCTCCCTAATGGTAGCTCACTCTTTCTTCCTTCAAGTCTTTTTAAAGCACTGAATCTTGCTTGTCACCCCTCAGGCTGCCGTTGTCCCCTTGGTCAGCTGGTGCAGGATGGACGCTGTGTGCCCATCCCCTCTTGCCGCTGTGGTCTGCCTGGTGCCAATGGCTCATGGGAGCTGGCTCCCACACAGGGGGTCCAGCTGGACTGCTATAACTGGTATGCTGCCAGACCAGGCCAAGGGTTTTGATACATGGGGGGTAGGTCAAGGCTATAAGCACCAGTGGAGAATGAAAGCTGTTTTTCACAATTGGGGCCTGAGCCCTTGGTGCACACTCTGTCCACAGCACATGCACCAATGGGTCTCTGGTGTGTCCATACCTTGAGTGTCCAATCCTAGGACCTTGGTCAACCTGGAGCAAGTGCTCAGCTGCCTGTGGTGGGGGCATCATGGTGCGCCACAGGAGCTGTGAGGAGCGTCCTGAGGGTGCACCATGCCAGGCCCTGGACATGCGACAAAGACAAGAGTGTAACCTGCAGGCCTGCCCTGGTGAGTGCTCTGGGCCTAGAGTTCACAGCCTTTCTCTGTCTTTGCTGGCCCATGCAGAGGGTACAGGAGGCTGTCTGTAACCTGCAAGTGCCCTCTGTGTGTATCTTCTCAGAGTGTCTCCCCGGACAGGTACTCAGTACCTGTGCCACTTTGTGCCCGAGTCACTGCTCCCACTTACAGCCTGGTACCACCTGTGTACGAGAACCCTGCCAGCTTGGCTGTAGGTGCCCTGGGGGACAGGTGAGTCAGGGCCACTGGCTTCTGGCTTCTGGGAGGTGGCGAGGGGAGAGGCATGGGGTTGGATCCAAGTGTAACTGAGCCTGTCCGCTTCAGCTGCTGCACAATGGCACGTGCATTTCCCCTGCTGCCTGCCCCTGCTCCCAGCGTTCCCTGCCCTGGGGTCCCACTCTGTCCTTGGAAGAACAAGCCCAGGAACTGCCACCAGGGACTGTGCTTACCCGGAACTGCACACACTGGTGAGGCTGAGTGGAGGGCGGGGTTATTATGCTTGGGGTGGGGAGGGGGGGCCAGGAGGCCTCTAAGCATCTCCTTCTGTCTTCTCAGCACCTGTCAAGGTGGAGCCTTTATCTGCTCTGTCATCAGCAACTGTCAGGGTGAGACATGGCTGTCCTTGCCGCTCCAAAGCCGAGACTCTGCTCAGGGAACGAGGTCCCTGCCTACAACCTAGATTAAACTACTTGCTTAGGAAATGCCAGTTTCTTGTCCACATGGACCACTTCCCAGCCCTGAGGCTCAGCACTCACTCTCCACTCTGCTGTCCCCAAGCATCCCCGTGTGTCTTGTCCACCCATGGTGCTTTAGCCAATACAGTATGTATGCGCTGAGCCAGGCTATATGAGTGAGGCCAGGGGGTAAAAGGGTACTTTTTCCTAATGAAGAAGTTAAGGTCCAGAGGGGTGAGTGGAAAATATGAGTCTGCTTGTCTACCTTTGACACACTGGGATCGTGGATTCAGACACAGACTTGGCAAGTTCTAAAGCACCCAGCCTGGATGTTGAATGAAGGCAGGCTGGCCCTCAGAACAGATTAAAACCAAAAGACTGTCTCTGAGTTTCTGGCAAACAGACAACACCCTTAGGATGTGTGAGGGTACTGGAAATGCAGAGGTAAGGTGGACAGCAGTGGATATAGGGTAAGATCTATCTGGGCCAGTGTTTGAAGAATGCATCAGAGGGAGAGGCATTGCTGATGGATGACTGCTGGGATGTGGAGCCAGCATAGGATGTGGACAGACAGGTAGAGTACCCTAGGAGTGTCTAGAGGGGTGGGTGATCTAGGCTGGATCCGGAGCTGACAAAGGCAGTAGGTGGATGATCTTCCTGCAGGGTGTCCTCCTGGGGAAATGTGGCAGCACGTGGCCCCAGGGGAGCTGGGACCTTGTGAAAAGACATGCCCAGAAATCAACATGACTCTGCCTTGGGGCAACTGCACCAAATCACAGACTCCAGGCTGTGTGTGTCAGCTGGGGCACTTCCGCAGTCAGACAGGCGTCTGTGTTCCTGAAGACCACTGTGAATGTTGGCACCATGGCAGTACCCACTTGGTAAGACACCAGTTCTTTTCTTGTCCAAGGATTCTCCACCTACTTATCTGTGTCTGTGCTTTTGGGCTCCCTACTCCCAGCCTATGGTAGCACACTGGCTCTGAACTCTCAGGACCCAACTGACCCTGGGTCAAACCCCCACTGCCACCCCCGGCTCTAGTGTATTGAGTTTTCCCAGCCAGACCCCAGGCCTGGGCCAATGCACTGGCTGGAACTCCCAGGCTGGATTTAGAATTGAGGTGTTAGCACAGACGTCCAGAGAGCTGGAGAGACAGCTCAAAGAGCAAGGCGATGTATTGCTCTCGCTGAGGATCTGAGCGTCCACATCACAACCACCTGTAACTTCAGCTCTAGGGGATCCAATGCTCTCTTCTGGTCTCCACAACCACTTGCACGCGCGCGCGCGCGCGCGCGCGCACACACACACACACACACACACACACACACACACACACATACAGAAAGAGGGGGGGCAGGAGAGAGCAGAGCTGTCCTGTCCCTCCTGCAGCCCGGATCTGAATGGAAGGAGGCCTGTGAGAGCTGCCACTGTTTTCGTGGGAAGAGCATCTGCGCTCCACACTGCCCAGGCCTCACCTGTGCTCAGGTACCCAGCAGCCCTGTAGACTTCCTGACAGCTCCCTAGTGCCTTTCCTCCATGGCTGGTCTTCGAGTTTCTGGATAGGCAGTGTGGGGTGATGGATGACCCCTGAGTGGACCATGATGGCTCTCTGTAGGGTGAAGTGGTGGTACAGGAGCCAGGGAGCTGTTGTCCTGTCTGTCAACAGAACATTCTGGGTATGCAGGATACGGGTACCTGTATAATACCTTTCTCCGGTCTGGGCCTTTCTGCCTCACGATCTCACCCCCAGCCTGCTGTGTTCCCATCTTGCCCAGGCCTGCCCACATGGGGATAAAGGGGTGTCCTCATCCCAGGCTCTGCCCTACATGTGTTTTGTTTAAAGTCCCCTCAGTCATAACTTCTTCCTCTGCCACCACTTCACCCCCAGAGGAGAAGCCAGCCTCCTGCCAGTACCTCACAGAACTTAGGAACCTCACCAAGGGTCCCTGTCGCCTGGATGAGGTAGAAGTGAGTTACTGCAGTGGATACTGCAAGTCTAGCACCAACGTCATGATTGAGGTGAGCTGGGACTGCCGTACAGATCCAATGGGCAGGTCACCCAGTGCCCCTGAGCTGGGGACCTGGGAGAAACCCAGAGAACACGAGGAGCACAATCTATTCTCACAGAGCTGACAGACCCAGGGCCATGGAGTGTCAGAGCCCCTGTCCAAGGTGGCGGTATGCTTACATGCCCAGAGTATGCCTCTCAGACCTCTGTTACCTCTAAGCCAATAAGCCAAGGAGCCTACAAAGAAGAGCTTGGGAAGGAAAGTGGCTGAGGCCAGACCCATCATCATGCCTCAGGGGTGTGCCCAGAGTTGGCTTTTTACAGATAGGTCCTCTCAGGCTTTCCCTGTAAAGTCTACCTATACCTGAGCAAGCCCAGAACCAATGGCTCTTTACTTGCTCTCCTTGGACCCTGCCTCACACCCTGACTCCCTTAGCTTCCAACCTCCTGAGTTGTAACTCAGGCTACAAGCTTTGTTTTTGAATGGAGACCAGGCTCCTGGCCCCCAACACCTTACATCTGATCCTGAGGCCATTCATCCCCTTCTGGGTTAGCTAGTGCTGGAAGACAATGATGTCACTGCTGTCCTGAGTGTTCCTGCCTCTCCTGGAAATGCTTTCCCCAAACACATTTGGAACTTATAAAACACAGAGTAAACAAAGAAACAGGAACAGAATTCAGAGATAATAAGCTTTGCCATTTTGAACTTGATACTGTATGAATGTCTAAAAGAGTTAAGTCACTGTTCTGTGGGGCAGGAGGGTCTGCTCTGGAGAGGGCAAACCACAGTGCTTAGGATCCCAGTTATGTCCTTATAGTCTGTTAGTAGTTTCATGTCTGACTAGCCCATTTCCATTTAGGCTTGAAGCTCCTTAGGGTGGAAGCCACATCCTTACGCTGATGTGTTTATTTATTGGATGTTCAGATGCACTGGAGTTGGAGTGAAGAAAGTGGCCTTCTTGAGGAAGGGGGGTTGGTGATGATGCTCCCCCGCCCAGGCTACCTTGGGAGTGGAGGACAATTGGAATTTGGTTCTTCCCCTGGAAGTGGAAAACTCCATTGGCTCTGCACCCACTCAACCAGCTTCTCTTGCCTAGGAACCCTACCTACAGAGCCAATGTGACTGCTGTAGCTACCATCTAGATCCCGACAGCCCCGTACGGATCCTGAACCTTCATTGCCCTGATGGCCACACAGAGCCAGTGGTGTTGCCAGTGATTCACAGCTGCCAGTGCAGTGCCTGCCAGGGTGGGTCTGACTGGGAAGGGCCATCCTGGGCAAGGTCAGAATTCTCCTTAAGGAAGCCTTAAGAACATGCACAGCATATGGTCCCACTCATTTTTGGTTTTACCAGTCTATTCTGATCCTTTTCCCTCATCAACATTCTGCTTATTTCTTTCCCACTTACACATAAACTTGGGTGTTTGCAATAAGTCACACCTGATTTCAATCTCAGTCATCTGTTGAGATCAGTACTTATGACCCATCCCTTAGACAGGCCTGACATGTACATGGGCTTGTTGGGAGGACTCTGGAGGGGCATTCATGTGAGGCATCTGGCAGGTTAAGTTCCATACCTGGTGTGTACTAACCGAAGTCACACCGTATGTGTGGGAGATACCAGAGAAAGGACAATACAACCCAGGGTGGAGGGTAAAGGAACTGGCTTCACCCTGCCCTTCCTTCAGGCGATTCTAGCGCATCGCCTCTGCCTTGCCCTCATTTTGTCCACCTGATCATGCTGCTTCTCACTAGCCCATCTCAAAACTCTGTCTGCAGGTGGCGATTTCTCAAAGCACTGACAGGCTCCACTGGATGCATCCCTGCTGTCTCTCTTGAGACCATAGGGCTCTGTGGTAGTCCTCATTTCCTTCAGTGTCCACTCCACTCACCTGCCTCTGACCTATGGCATTAGCATATTCCAAATAAAGTAACACTGGCAACCAATGCTGATGAGCTACTGTGTGGTCTCTGTTCGTGGTCCCAACAGAAGATTGGAGGAGAGCTCAGCCTGGACCGGACTTGGCTTGACTAAGTCACTGCCCCTCTGCCCCAGTTTTCTCAGCTGGTGTAGGACAGGGTTGAGTCTGAGGTCTGAAGAACTTCTGTATTAGACACAAGTGTCCCAGGTCATATCCTTCAAGCCAGTGTGATCCCATCACAACACAGAGAATTCTTGAATACTCAGGCTACCCTCCTCTTAATAACAGTTTTATTGAACTGTGAACTGTAATTTATGTAGTACAAATCTCTCTATGTGTGTGATTTTCTTTTTAAAAAGATTATATGAGTGTACGTATACCTTTATTTCAGGAGAGGGCATCAGATCCTATTACAGATATTTGTGAGCCACCATGCAGTTGCTGGGAATCAAACTCAGGACCTCTGAAAGAGCAGCCAATACTGCTGAGCCATCTCTTCAACCTCTCTCTCTCTCTCTCTCTCTCTTTCTCACACACACACACACACACACACACACACACAGAGAGAGAGAGAGAGAGAGAGAGAGAGAGAGAGAGAGAGAGAGACTTTTAAGACATGGTCTCACTGTGTGAGACTGGGTTGGCCTGGAACTCACTATAGACCAGGATGGCCTTCAACTCAACAAAAATCTACCTCCTCTGCCTCCTAAGTACTGGGATTAATGTGAGATGTCATACCCAGCCTGAAATGCATTTATTTTACCTTTAAACTTTAATGACTTGATTAGAAAGTAAATAAAGCTGCACAAGCATAACCTCCATCTGTTTTAGAACGTTTCCATTGCTTTCCACCCACTGACAACCTCTCCAGCTTCCAGCCCCAGGCAAGCACTGAACTGCTTTGCATCTCAGTGGAATTGCCCCTTCTAGACTTTTTATGTGCATTCCTGGCTCCTTTCAGTTAACCTGACAGTTTTGAGGCTCACTGACATTACAACATGTAACAATAGTTCATTCCCTTTTACTCTAAATAGCAGCTATTGCATGTATCAGCTATAAATACCAGCTGATGGACATCCCTTAGGGCTTCCCTATCTATCTACCAGTCGGTAGAAATTTCTGTTTCTGCTGCTTTTTCTATTATGCTTAAAATTATTATGAACATTTTTGTACAAGCCTCTGTGTGGGCATAGTTTTATATCCCCAGCATCCACATAAAAGGTGGGTGGGGCATTGCTCACCTATGACTTCAGCACTAGGGGTATAAACATAGTAGGATACTGGGAGCTTGTTGGTCAGTCAGTCCTGATGAAAAGCCAACCCCAGGTTCAGTGAGAGACCCTGTCTCAAAATGCAAGGTATAGGGTGTGTAGAATGATAAAGGAAGGAGATACCTACACAGATGTGATGTGTAACACACACACACACACACACACACACACCAGCATGATGGCCCAGTCTGTAATCAAGAAGCTAAGGTAGGAGAATCAGGAGATTGAGACTATCTCAGGCTACCGGACGACATGCTACTTTTTAAGAAACAAAAATAGAAATGTAAAGAAGAAGTATTGCCCTTGTTGACCTGCTAACCGGTGTGCTCCCAGGAGTTATCCACAGCAAGAGGAGCCTGTCCAAGCTGTACTCTTCAGGCTGGACTACACTTCCCATGAGCCTCTCTGCCTCCAAGAGGTGGCAGCCTTTCACTAGTACCGCTCCAGCCCCAGCTCATCACTACCTCTGCCAGCACCAGCGCTCCTGCCTCCCGCTGTGGGAGAACGAAGCTTGCTGCAGAGTGTGCTCCCTGTCCCGAGTCGTCTGCCTCTAAACAGGCCTGAAGGGAGGCGGTCTGCACGGCCACCAGAACTTGGCCATGGAGCCCGGGGAGATTCCGAAGGTAGGACTGAAAGGGCAGGCATCCCGATCTGGACTAACGGAGGAGCTAGCCTTGCAGGAAAGTTCTTCCTCTGTTGGGAGACACTTACTCCTTCTGGCCCACCCATTCCTCTGCTTGTGGCCACTCTGCCGGGGACTAGCCGAGCATAGTGATGCCAAAGTGCTTCGGCTTGTGGAGGATGCTTTGCTTACAAGACTAGAGGCTGGCTAGGACGCCAGGGGAGTCCAAGAGTGAGCAACTGAGAAGTGGAGTGACAATCTGGTGAGAATTACTTACTCCTTCCCAAGAAAAGGGAAAGAGGCTTTTTTGGCATTTTCTTGCTGCTTCTTGAAGTTTAGCTACTTCGTGAAGAATGTGGACATGGCTTAGAAACACACCCTAAGGCTTTGGCAAGAAGAGGTTTGGAAGATGGGAGATGAGATAGGGTAGAACGTGACTGAGAGCAGAGGAACAGGCAGCCTGTTGAGAGTAAGGTCTTTTACGATGTTCTTTGTATCCAGTTCTCTTGTGCAGGCTAGCCGTGCTGGGGGTCAGACTCTGGGCCTTGGGCTGAGGAGACAAGGGCTATACCCTCTGAGCTACATTCTCAGCTCTTGCAGCTCTTCTTAAGGATATTTTTTTGTTGGGGGGGCACGGAAGAAATTTTCTCAACAAACCTTTTCAAATACTTCTAAGACTTTTCTTTGCTCTCCCCTCTGTCCCTCTCCACCCGCTTTGTGTCCATTTAATTAACAGTTGTACTCTGAGATTTGCATTGAGTAAGATGTTGGAAGTACAGGAGTACACGGGAAGGAACCTTATTCCACAGAGGGCTCTCCTGTATTTCCACTTGAGGAACTTGAATGAGCCTGGGAAGGCTGGCCCGCGAGAGAGGAGGGATGAAGAGGTATTTTGGTGCCATAATTTTATCTGGAAAGGTTCCTGCCTTGGGAAAGCCGTTGTTCTTTGTTTAAGCATCTCTTCCCGGTGCTGGAGAGATGGCTCAGTGGTTAAGAGCACCGTCTGCTCTTCCAGAGGACCCGGGTTCGATTCCCAGCACCCACATGGCAGCTAACAACTGTCTGTAGTTCCAGGTCCAGGCAAACACCAAGGCAAATAAATAAATAAATAAAGTTAAAAAAAAAAAAAAAAGCATCTCTTCCCTCCTTCCTTTTCCCTCACCCTCCAGCTACAGAGATTTTCCAGACCTAGAAGTCTACAGAATAGCTAATGAAAGCAAGCTCAACTGGATCTGTACCCAATGAGAGTGGTTTGGCCAGCCTGCATTAGAAACTGCAGGAAACGGGCAAGCGCACAAATGAAAAGGAAACGGCGTGGCCCTTTCTTCTGGGTAATATCTTCAGATTGATTTAGATTAAACTTGAATTCAGATGAGGAAATGGGGCTGGGGGTATTAAAATGGTGTCAAGATTAGAGTTAGTGACTTAAGGTTAATTTCCACTACCTTTTCTCGGAAGTAATCTTCCTTAACCTCTAACAAAAGAGGAGAGGAACATAGAATTTGATTTTTTCTCTTGGTGCAACCACTAATTGACAGTCTCAAGTCTCATAAAATTTCCCCTTATTGGAGATTGCAGGGTTTCCAGAAAGCTTAGCCCTCCCCAAGTGCATATGTTTTCTACCCCGAGTGATAAGAACATCATTCAAAAATGAGAGACACATTGTGAAAATAAAGATACATTGCAAACCACTGAAAAGACAAAGGCCTGGGTAGAATATGAACTCAGATTCTGAGCAGAAAGCTGTGAAATTGGCGAGTCCTTTTGTGATGACTCCATATCTTTGCTAGAATACCACTTGTTGTTATTTTGTGACATATATTACCTAAAAACCAATCTTGGGCTATTGGGTTGTGAGTAGGATTCCTTGCTTGTCATTGATTGAATATGGGGAGAAGTCAAAGACTTGTCGTTCTGCATCCTATTATCCTGTTTTGGTTTTATTTCAGCTCTGGTCCATATACATTTTCTTGCTTGTTTATATTTTTTTGGCTTCACTTGTAGCATGTCTGGTTGGAGCTGTAGAACAACACAGGACATTTAAGAGGCTTTGAGAAAGAATTTTCTAACAGCATGGCTCAAGAAGGGGGTTGTTAGACACCAGTCCAGCTCTCCATGCTGTCCTGGGAGGTTATGTTGTTGGTGATGCTGGGCGTCTGTAACAATCTGCATGTGTACTTCTTGATGATGTGTCTGTAGCTTTCTGGCCATCTTTGTCTTTTCTTATGGAAATGATTAATCCCCTTCTCATTTTTGTTCCAGCCCAGTTCTGTTATTGCACTTCTTTCCATACCTACAGATTACTGTTCAGCAAGCATATTAGAACACTTAATACATGTACATTAAATGAAAAAATGAAACAATTGACTATGAAATTCTTTTTGTGTGATGGAGAGGGAGTGGTGTCTGTGAAGGGTCTCCTAAAATAAACAGTCAAGCACAGGTTTCCTGAGTACCAGGCCCTAGGAGAGAATGGAGGTATTCCTAGGTTGAGGTAGGAACCACAATGGGATAGACTATAAGGAAGCCCTCCTAAGAGATGGGATGTGGATAAGACCTTGATGGGTGGGCAGATGGTAACTAGTGGGGAGAAAGGGCGGTTAGAGGTCTAGGTTTGGGGGTGTAGAGCGAGGGAGATGCAAGGTAGGCTGAGTGATGGAGGAAGTTAGGGTGAGGAAGGCGGAGCTTCACGTTGAGAGGGTTTTGGTGCCCAATAGAGAAACCAGCTAAAATAGAATATTCAGATACACTTTGCATCCTACATAGGTAAGAAATTTCTCTTGATGAAGCACATATGAGGTTTTACACTACAGTTAGGCAGAAGTAGAAGGTATTTGCCACAATGTAGCTTAAAAGACATATGCCAGGTATTTGTGCATCACTCTGGGTGAAAAGACACTTCTTTGTTCTATATTCAGTTTCTGCCAGTAAGGCTATGGGACCATTGGCCTTCACTGTGATGCTTTCTCAACCCAGGGAAGCAACATGAATAGGAAGCCTTGTCCCTGGTCACAGGAGTTCAAATTTTTCATTTGCTTGGTTGGTTTGTTTTTAGAGATAGGTCTCTATGTGCTAGACTGACCTTGAATTCTTGATACTCTTCTAAAGCCTCCAGCTGCTGGGCACGTGTGCTCTATCATATCCTGTGGACTGTAATTTTTTCTAAACCTGAACCTATAGGGATAGACTGCCCTCTGGTCCTGATGTGCTATGTACATCTCTCCCTATGTCTCCACACTAATCCCCTTAGGCTGCTGTTAAAGGCATGTGCCTCCTTCCTGCCTGGCTGTTTCCTTTTAATGGAGTCCACTTTGCAGTAGCATGGAAGACTCTACCATTTCACTGTGTTTTTCTCTATTATTATGATGTGTGTGTGTGTGTGTGTGTGTGTGTGTGTGTGTGTGTGTGTGTGTGTATCAGGGGTCAGGACTTGCAGTAGTTGATTCTCTCCTACCATGTGAGTTTTGGAGATTTAACTTAGGTCCTTAGACTTGGCTGCAAGTGCCTTTACGTACTAAGCCATTTGGCTGGCCTCTACTGCCGCTTTTAAAGATGTTCTGTTTGAAGCTGGACAGATGGATCAGTGGTTATGAACACTGAGTGCTCTTTCAGAGGACCTGGGTTCAATTCCCAGCACCCACATGGCAGCTCACAACTGTCTGTAACTCTAGCTTCAGGACAAAACACCACTGTACATAAAATAAAAATAAATATTAAAAAATGTTCTGTTTTTATATATCTATAGATAAAACATCGGGAGGTCATATAATATATAATAATAATGTTTCAATGATGAGAATGATCATTCCTCTTGGGGTCTGGAGAGATGGCTCTGCTATTAATGATATTTGTTGCTTTTGAAGCACCTATATGGTGGGTCACAACTATCTGTAACTCCAGTTCCAGGAGATCTAACACCCTCTTTGGATTTTCCCAGGCACCAGGCATGAGTGTAGTACATATACATACATGCAGGCAAAACATTCATACTCATAAATATTACAGTTTTAAAAATGTTTTCAAATGAAGAGAAGCTACTGAGAAAGACTCCTGACACCAGTCTTGGGTCAGCCTCATAAAGAAGGCTTTGATTGAGTTCAGTGTTTGCAGCTCCTAATTTTACTCTGCTGTGGTTTGCACTCATATAGCATGAGATATTGGCTGCAGGTTGTGTATGTACATTAATAAGACTTCTCACCCCAACCCGCATGCTGATAAATTTGTAGAGTAGGAGCACTGACTGCCAATGTGGAAAATGTGTCTCAAGAACTTGATACTTAGCTGGAATCATTTTTCCTTTCAGGTTCCTGTGCCTTTTGATGACATCACACTGTACTTGCTATAGGAATAATGGATGCTGCTGAGTCAGTCCCAGAAGGACTTTTCTGTTTCCAACAAGCTGACAGCACCTCCAGGTATGGATGCCTGTTTGCGTCTGCCACAGCCAGTCTAGACACCATCAGTGTCCTCAGCCTTACCTGGGTCAGGACATACTGGAGAATTTCCTGCAATTCTTTTGTTTCTCTAGGTATCTTTACCCATCTGCTCATTCCCAGTCCTTTTCTCCTCTTTGTAAGTTGCCAGAACAAATAGAGAATGCTAGGCAGTCCAATGCTCTGTATTGTTTCCACAATGCAAATTGGGAAACAGCCTGTCGCTCTGTGGAGTCCCCATGACCCTGGAGGGAGGAGCCCTTAATGGTGGCTAGAGCATTGGTTTTGCAAATCTCTCCAGCTCCACACATTGATGCTTGGGTGCTTTTGGCCTCCTAGGCTTTGATTTTCTTCTTAAGGCAATTTAATGATATGAAATGAACCGACTTTGTACAAATATAGCTGTTTTTCATCTCTTCTGTTTTAGTTTTTAAGTATGCTTTTCTCTGCTTTTGACTTATCTTTTGGACTAAGGACAGAAGTGATTGTGTTCAAAATGTCTGTGCACACATATGTTCTACTCTAGATTGAGTATCCATAATCCAAAGGTCTGCAATTGGAAATACTACAAGCTCTGAAACTTTAAAGTGTCACCTGCACTCATAGGGTGTCGACTTTTGGAGTATTTTATATTAGGAGTGTTCTACTAGTAAAGTGCCAATACTTAAAAATTTGAAAATTTCCTAGACCTGATAGTCTCACATAGCTCAGGCTGGCCTCTGTAGCTGGACCTTTTCCTGTGTCCCATCTAGCCCCATGGTCCGGATGAATCTGTCAACCCCAGTCCCACAGCCATTTATAAAATAATTACTCAGAGGCTTACATTAATTACAAACAGTTTGGCCCATGGCTCAAGGTAATTACTGACTAGCTCTTACATCTTAACCCACTTCTATTAATCTATGTCTTCCCACATGGCTGGTGGTTCACTAGTACTTCCATATCTTGCTTCTTGGGTGGCTAGATTTCCCTGCTTCAGTCTTTTTTCCCTCTCTCTCTCTGCTTGAATTTCCCACCTGCCTGTAAGATGTCTTATCATAAGCCCAAAACAGCTTCCTATTAACCAATGGAAGCAACATATATTCACAGCATACAGGAAGACATCCCACATGAGGTCTCAAATTTCCTAAAAAGTCACAAATGACCTTGAGTTTCTGATCTCCCTGACCCTGCCTTCCCAAGTGCTGGGACTGATTTTACAGCCTTGAGCTTTCTAGGCGTGTGTCAGCTGAATTATATCCCTAGTCCTTATGTCCCTGAGCCTTTTGGTAATTAACTTTTATTTGTTTGATGGAGTTATGTGAGCAGTGACCTCAGTGTTCTGTGGTGGTGGGATTGTAGCTAGGCTGGGTCCTATTGCTATGCCTGCTAAATAAAGTTCAAAACCACCCAGACTCTGAAGCTTCAAATTGCAAAACAGTAACTCACAGGCCAGCTTCAGCTCACAGAGGGGTGCTGTTCCACTTTGCTTTTTGCCATTTCAGCTTTTGCTATTTTAGTTTGGGGCATCTTCAAAGTCTTCAAAGTTGCCAACATTGAGCCACAAGGAGTTTTCGTGTACAAGTATAGCTCTCTGGCATCTCTTGGCAAGCAGGACTGTGTGCTGGTGCTGGATCTATGTCCGACACGGTTGCCTTCTATTTATTTTTATTATTATGAGTATAAGTGTTTTGCATACCATGTGTGTGCCAGGTGCCCATGAAGGCCAGAAGGGCGTGTTAGATCCTCTGGAACTGGAGTTATGAATGATTGTGAACTGCCATGTGGGCTAGGAACTAAACCAGGGTCCTTGGGCTCAGCCTGTGACCTTAAGCACCGAGCCATCCCTCCAGCCTGTGATCTGACAATTTAATGTTATTTTATCTTTGCCTTTGCCCCTCCTTGGTTTTGCCTGTTACTCCATTCTCCTAGAGGTCTCACAGATCGCAGAGTTTCTAAACCACTAAGCCAGACCACCCGATTCTCACTTTCTTATACCATCCACAGTCTTACAACATGGAGGATGTCCCAGGTACAGTGCCACCCCCCCCATCCCATATATTGCAGGTCCTCATGGATTCTCCAATCCTGAGCTGTACCATGAGTTTGGTGGGCAAGAGACTGAGCCATGGCTAGGAAACATCCAAGGCCAGAGGTGTCTCCTGAACCATTGTCCTGGTGAGTGAGGTCTGTGCATGAAGACAGTACCTACAGACATGGAACAGAGTCAGGGCACTAGGCGCCCACTTTACTCTATATTTTCCTGTTCCCCAACATGGGCAAGAGAAACACTGTCCTTCCCACAGATGCCACCTTGTCTGAATGTGAACCCCTCCCTACACTTGCACTTTGCCCTCTCAGCTGCCCTTGGATTTCCGCCCTACAGCAAATGTTTGTTTATACCGAGAACTCCAGGGAGGTGTGACTGTTTTGCTTCCCTGTATATTTTCAGTGTTCATAACAGTGCCTGGCACACAGTAGTTCTAAAATTGTCATGCAGTGAATGGAACAGTGAATGAAAAACTATTTGCTAAGAAGTCCCAAGGATGGCATCTCTGTTTTAGGAGATGACAGTTAACTCAGTTCCTCCTGTGAGAACACAGGGAGTGAGCGGGGCTCCCTCTCCTGTGTGAGTCATATACACAGAGCTTGCTCTCTCTTGTGGTTTGCTCAGATAGACCACAGGCATCTCTGGACAGCGGTGATTGCTAAGAAACAGAGGCCCATTTGTTTCCTTCTGTTCCCCTTGTGTGGCTCTTCATTTGGGGCCTACCGCCTGTTAGGAACTGTGTGCTCAGTGCTTTAGTCTGAACTAAAAGAGCCCTTGGCCACTGAGACTTAGGGTGATGATGAAGGAGTGGCTCCAGGGCATTATAGTTAATCTGTTTCATTTCTGTAAAGAAAGCAACTTCTAGCTTAGTTTAAAGAAGAAAAGTCTTCATGAGGCTATGAGAATTTTGAACTCTGAAAGGCTAGAGTGTAATAGAGAGATACTGAGTTCTGAACACCTCATCTGCATCACCAGATAGAACTACAGTAGCCCCATTTATTTGCAGTGTGTACCCCCTTTATTCATGATCTCTCCATGGTTTTAGATAACTGCCTGTCAGCTACAGTTAATGTAATGCAGGAAGGATTTTAAAGAAGAGAGATTACATTTCCTTAACTTTAATTACAATACTACTGTGTTTTATTTTGTTATTGCTATTTACTTACTATGCCTAATTTATAAATGAAATGTTATCATTTTTATGAATAGATGGGGGAAATAAAATACATGGTCTGGAACCCTCCATGGCCCAGGCATCTGCCAGGGACTTGGAGCACAGTCCCTGCAGGTGAGGGTACTATTGTACTCAGAGGTGGATTGCAGTTTACCAGATGCTGTCTGTCTGGGAACTGCAGCTATGTCTGGGGGATAGGTGGCTGTCTTGCCTTAAGCAGAATGCAGGGGCTCCTCTGTTAGGTCCACCCCAGAAAGAAGTTCCTACAGAGTGAGAGTTGCAGTTTGGTTCCTCTCCCTGTGTTGCTATATCCCCCGTGTTTTGTCCTAAGTAAGCTCTGAACCTAGGAAAGGGCCACAATCTGAGCTGGCCTTGATCAACATGCAGAGATGTCCATTTGATCCATGTATCTATATACTCTTTAATTTTTAAGATTTATTTTATTTATCATGTATACAGTATGCAGAAGAGGGTGCCAGATGTCATTATAGATGGTTGTGAGCCACCATGTGGATGCTGGGAATTGAACTCAGGACCTCTGGAAGAACAGTCAGTGCTTTTAACTTCTGAGCCATCTCTCCAGCTCCCCCTTTAATTTTTTGAAAGGGAACATTTGTATAAAGCACACCTGCTTTATTTATGAGGAGTCAGGCATGTGAGAGTCGAGGATTTGATTATGATGGTTCTTAAGGGTAAGTGGAGAAGAAGGTGTCCTTCTACCATTTATAAACTCAATGGCTCTCAGACCATAGGATTTCAAATTGCAGTTATCTCTTTCCTTGAAAGGAAAAACTCCCATGAATTACATGGAAGAAATGGGTATGCAGGGTTCTGCCAGAGAGAAGGGACTGCACTTTCCATCTCAAAAGGAAGCTTCCTTGCCCACCTCAGCACTGAGAACAGCACCATTGAGGAAGACTGGGCAAGAAAGAACAAGAACCCCCCAAAACTCCATTCCATCTGGAAGTCATGGTTCACAGTTTCTATGGTTGATCATGAATGAGGAACAGACAGCTCTGTTTTATGCTGTCTGCTGAGAATACTCATCTGTTAGGAACAGACGGTCAAGACTAATAGAAGGCTACACAGGAAGGACCAGTCAAAGTGGAAACTCTCAAATACCACACTGAGAGCAAGGCCCACATGTCCTGTGTCAATGACCTGGCCACCAGGGACCCCATCTGGCCAACCCACCTTCAGAGTCTCGGGGAGAGTTCTGCAGATATCCTGGCTAGCCCTGAACACCTCTTTACTGTAAACTACCCCACATTCTACCCTCCAGGGCCCTTGGGAGACTTTGATGGCATAACTGAGCTCCCGTCAAGCCCGAGAGCTGAACTAGAAGACCCTCCAGGGACTGGAGCTGTTCCTGCTTCGCATCTAGACTGCATGTCAGAGATGAGGCAAAAAGAAATTGGCAGTGACCTTGTCAATCCCTCAAATAACAATACTCTGTGTAAGGACACTGAATTCTACAGCCAGGTAATGTGTTTATTGATTGTTGTGCCTTAGAGGGAACTCAAATTAAAAGTGGCATAAACTGCAAAATGATAGTGAAAAAAAAGAACAGTAGTGATATTTTGCACTGATCATAGTCACTTGCTTTTTTATTTTTGATATTTTATTTGTTTTTATTTTATGGGTATGAATGTCTGTTACTGTTTGTCTATCACATGTGTGTAGTACCTGTGGAAGCCAGAAGATGGCATTAGATTCCCCTGGAACTGGAGTCATAAATGTTGGGAGCTGCCATGTGGTTGCTGAGAATTGAATCCAGGTCCTCTGGAAGAGCCACAAATGCGCTTAACCACTGAGCCATCTCTCCAGCCCCAGTTCACATTATTTTAATGCCCTAAGTATTGCTTTAAATGTTTTATAGTTATTAACTCATTTAACTTGGACAACTGCTGGATTATCATTTGTTTATTAGACAGCAAAGCCTAATTCATGGTACAGAACATCCTGAGTTTTCATAGAAGGGAATGGTGATCTTTATGCAGCATTCAGAACAACCACAGAACTCAAAGAAATAGTTCACCATCACAAACTGAGCATAGACTGTGGTAGTATCTTTAACATTTTAGCATCAGAGGTTTTACAGGTGTTGTGTGATGAGCTGGTGTCTAAGGTTATCTGAGCTAATAGAGCATGTGTTGCTAAATTCTGGGAGAAAACTGCGACTCGGGAAGTTGTGACCTATGGAATCCAGAATCCACAAGCTACTGTGACCAGTGCTGGCCTTTGCCCAGAGCCCTGGCCACTAGCCTGGTATTTTCCTTCCATTTGGTTCAGGTCTGTTAGACTCCAGTAGATAATGTTCAGCTTGTGTTTATTTCATGATTACCTGATTTCTTGAAGAGTTTGGTAGATAAAGAAACTGTTTGCTGGGATTTTTGAGTGATCTGAATGTTCTCCAGCTCTCAACAAGTAGGATTTAACAGTAAACCATTGATAGTCAGGGTCAGTGGGTAGCTCAGATGTTGCTCACAAATAACACTGTAGGAGCCTTCTACTGAGTAGTCAAGTTCCTCTGGAATCCAGAGAAAGAGCAAAGCTTCTCTTCGTGTTCTTGCTACATTTTTAGTGGTGGGCGGTGATAACAGGTCTGCCCTCAGAGCTTCCAAAACCGTCCCTAGTTAAAGCACCTCTAGTTCTTTTTAACTGTACTTCCTTCACATCCTATTGGTAGACCCTGGAGGCAGACAGTCCTCTCTACAGCCACAGTGGGTATAAGGTGACCATGGTACTCTGGGTGATAGCATACAGTCAAAGGTGCTGTTCTGTGAGTTTTTCTCTTTTCTGAAGATACTTGCATCTGTCTGAGCCAGTTTATGTACTATGTGAGGCTCATGGATTTGCTGACTTTCATCAGGGAGTTCATTCCTGAGTTGCTTGGTGGGATTCCCAGGAGAAAGCCATCTTCAGAAGGCTGCGGATATGCCTTGTGCCTCACTCCAGCAGTGAGCTGACGATTGCTGTTCTGTGTTGCAGGAGCCTCCTGACAATGAACAGCGGAAGGATTCTGGAATGCTTGGAGTGCCCCCTGCAACTTTTGAGGATGTGGTGGTGTATTTCACTCGGGAGGAGTGGGGCCTGCTGGACAAGCAGCAGAAGGAGCTCTACAGAAACGTGATGCAGATGAACTTTGAGCTGCTGGCTTCCCTGGGTAAAACTTTCCATAAGCTCTTATACAGCACTGTCATTGGCTCAGGGACCTCAGGGACCTCAGCAGCTGTGGCCTTTTCCCAGTTTTGCCTTTTTCTTATCATCAGAAACTGAGTCTGTCTTCTCTCCCTCGGAGCATTGCTTGCTTTGGGTCACTGTACTGTGTCACCTCTTCATTCACTTTCCCATCCATCCATCTATCCACATTCATCAAATATCAGATACATCAGATATATGTTGGGTGCTATGGGGCTTTTAAGGCCTAGTGGACTTGTGGCATCAGCAGGCCTTTGAATGAAACTGTGAAACATCTGAGTTCCATAAGAGGATTCTGGAAGAGTGCCCTGGGTCTACTGAGTGAGTCAAGGAAGTTTAGGTGTAATCAGAGAAGTATTATGGGGGACACATCCAGTTCCCCAGATTGAGGAAGGGTACCTAGACAGGACCAAGGATGGGAGCAGCATAAGCAGAGCCTGAAGACAAATGAGCCTCTCAGGGTTTCTAGGCCATCTGAACAGCCTGAGGCTCTTCCAATGTTACCAGGCCTTGCCTTGGAGTGTTAGGAGGGTAGCAGAAGCTGTTCTGACTTCCCCTGTATTTGTTTCTCTTTCTTTACTTTATATCTTTGTGGCAGACACCCCAGCTTGCATGAGGCCTCAGATGGAAAGACAGCTGTTATGTTCTAGAGCTTTCCTAGAAACTTCCTAGAAGTTTCCTAGCTTCATCAGTGGGCACTGTAGCAAGGGTTGGCAGAGCAGGCCATTGTGTGCACACAAGACTGCAGCAGAGCCTCTCATAACTAACTTTTGTCTGTGGGATGACTTCCCTAGAATGAAAAATATAGAACCTTATGGCTCTGCTGATGGTCATGTCCTGATGTTCACACTACAGCTATAGATTACTTTCTAACATATCTTTGTTTTTGTTTGTTTTAGTGTGCATAAGTGTTTAGTCTGCATGTCTGTCTGTGCACTGTGTGTGTGAAGTGCTGGTGGAAACCAGAAGAGGGCATCAGATCCCATGTTACTGGAGTAACAGATAGTTGTGAGCTGCCATGTGAATGCTGGGAATGGAAACTGGGTTCTCTGGAAAAGTAGACAGTGCTTTTAACCACTGAGCCATCTCTCTAGATCCACTTTTTAACATTTTTTCTTCTATATTCTCGTTTTTATTATTATTCATAATTTCACAATTACTCTTATGTGTGTGGTGCAGAAGTTTGAATCCAGGGCCTTGTGTGTGCTGGGTAAATGCTCTGACACTGTGGTATTGGTCTCAGTGCTCACACGGTCCCCCAGACACTTCAGAAGTTACTTTAGTCATTATCTTATGGAGACAGAGGTCTTGTACTTGTCCCCTAGATCTGAGTGCCTGTGAATGTGGTGTGCTTTCAGAACACCAATGCCACTACTGCACAGCTAGTAAGCAAAATGCAGGGGAAATTCATTTGCAAAAAAATTGCATGCAAGCTTGGCAGGAAACTGAGGCAGGAGGCTCACTGTGAGTTTAAGACCATGCTGGATACACAGAGTTCCAGATCAGCCAGGGTTACAGGGTAAGATCTTATATCAAACAAATACTTACATACCCACTTTAAAAAGTTGGATTTTCTGTTTTTAAAGTAGTTTTCGGTAGCAAGGCAGTTTGTTTCCAGATAATTTTGCATTATCTTTTAATTTTTAAAACCTGTTCCTTGTGTCTTATCTCAAAATACTATGCTCTGCGTACATAGGAATGCTTCATGGTTTTCTTTTGGTAAGTTTTATTTTTTTGTATTCTTCTGTCTAGAAGTTGTAGCTGTGGATTTTGCTGTGGCCAAGGGCTGGTTCTATGTTGAAAGCCTTCTGTGTATTTGATGTAATATTTAAACCAATTCTGCAAGTAGACAGTAATATTTTCCATATGAGAGAGCCATACCCAGATTGCAGTCATGTATCTGGTAAATGTCCAAAGTGAATCCTAATGTGTCAGGGACCAAGACCCTGGCTTGAGCCTCTAGGCCTCTAGCTAAAGGCTCCCGTGGGAACTGACTGAGAAACCAACCACTGAGCCAGCACGATGTTCTCCCAAGTAGAATAGACATTCTCCCAAGTAAAATAGATGTCCTCCCAGGTAGAATAGATGTTTTTCCCAAAGTAAAAGAGATGTTCTGGTTTGCTTCACAGTAACAGAGAAGTAACTCTAAAGAATAGAATAACAGGAACATTCTGTGGCTAGGTTACGTAGCAGTCCTCCCTTAAAGGTAGCTCTAAAGAATAGAATAGCAAGAATATTCTATGGTTAGGTTACCTAGCAACTCTCCCC
>PVIH01003350.1:0-93190 GCA_004025045.1 Sigmodon hispidus | reverse complement strand
TTGCAGGTGTTTAAAGATTGCCCCCTCCCCATATTCTGCTATATAAGCATGTTTAGAATTGCAATAAATCGCAGCTCGATCAGAATCCCATTTGACCTGCTGCCTTCCTTTGCGTCTCCCTTCCCTTCATTCTCTCTCGTAGGTGGTCTCCCGTGTTGATGCCCCTCGAGTCAGGGCACTAATGTCCCGTCTATGGAATTACATTGGACTCAGAATCTTTATTTTGTATGTCCATTACTGGTCAGACTCCCCTTCTGTGAGCTGAGACATTTGTGTTCATTGTGTTGGTATTAAAAGGATGGCACCATGCAGAAGATAAGGTCATTTAAAAGTTAAAGCAGCAGAAGATGCCAGTCTTTTAGTTTTTCATGTCCCATCCCCTTTGTGGGTGGCTAATTGTTGGTCTTTCACAACGTCCCTGTAGGTCACTGTTGGCTCCGTCACGTTAGTGAGAAGTGGGTGACATCCCATTGTGGCACGTTTGGGCCACACTTTTCCTTTTGCTCTTTAGTTCATCCTCATTGCTCTTCTCAGAGTTTATCATGGGAAAGCTAATCACAGAGTTAAAATGTTATTTTACAGTTTTTGTGATTCTTGAGTCTGGCTTTGATTTGTGTCTGCAGTACTAAGGACAGAGCCCAGGGCTTATTCATTTCAGGCAGTTGTTTTGCCACTGTGTGGTCTGAATGAAATGGCCCCAGTGGCTCATAGGGATGGCACTGTTAGGAGGTGTGACCTCGTTGGAAAAAGTGTGTCACTGGGGGTGGGCTTTGAAGTTTCAAATGTTCAAGCCAGGGCTGGTGTCACTCTCTCTGCTTGCCTATCTGGACATAGAACTCTCAGCTCCTTCCAGCACCGTGTCTGCTTTTATGCCACCATGCTTCTGGTCACTATGATAATGGACTAAACCTCTGAACTGTAAGCAAGACCTAATTACAGATGGTTGTGAGCCACCATGCAGTTGCTGGAAATTGAACTCGGGACCTTTGGAAGAACAGCTAGTGCTCCTAAACCGCTGAGCCATCTCTCCAGCCTTGCAAGACCTAATTAAATGTTTCCCTTTATAAGGGTTGCTATGATTATGGTTTCTCATCACAGCAATAAAATCCTAATTAAGACAACCACTCTTGCTATGATGGAACACCATAACCAAAACTACTTGGGGAAGAAGGGATTTATTCAGCTTATGCTTCCACATCACAAACAGGAACCCAAGTAGAGCAGGAACTTGGAGGCAAGAGCTGATGCAGAGGCCACTGAAGGTTGGTACTTAATGGCTTGCTCCTCATGGCTTAGTCTATGTGCATTCTTGTAGAATCGGAGACTACCAGCCCAGGGATGGTGCTACCTACAGTCATTAATTAAGAAGATGCCCTACAGAGTTCCCTACAGTGCTTCTCTCAGTTGAGGCTTCCTTCTCTTTGATGACTCTAACCTGTGTCAAGTTGACATAAAACTAGCCAGCACAACCACTGAGTTTTATCCCCAGCCCTTCACCTGTTTCCAAACAGAAATTTCAGTTTGGCTTAGTCAAATTTAATATTAATTTGCATCCATTTAGCAATGGCTCAGAGCTTCTCAGCAGATGTAGACTTCTGGCTATAGCCATTCATCTGTTACAAGTACCTGGCTGTTCCAACAGCGCTGAACCTATGGAGGATAGTCATCTGTAGAAAGGAGGGCTTGGTTCTACTTGATTTTTCATAGTTTTGGGATGGAATCAGGACCGCTGCTTGCTAGGCAGGTGCTCTGCCTCTGAGTTCTGTCTACAGTCTGTTTAACTCGGTGTTTCCTGTTGGTTTTTCATTTTTGGATTCACTCCTTTAGAGCTATCTTGTATGACATTCTGTAGAATGTCCAACTGCTCTTTTATTTCCATATTTCGCATTCTGTTTTCACACTTTGATCAAGTTTGATGAGGTCTCTTGCTGCCTTCTACAAGGCATCTAGACATCTAATTTACATTTAACTGTTAAGGAACTAGACTTTGTTTTTGGGTATGGCGGTGCATGCCTGTAGTTCCAGGACTCTGGAGGCTAAGGCAGAAGGATCAAAGGGTTTGAAATACCAGCCTGAGACTCTGAAAGAAAAGAAAAGGGAGGAAAAGGAGAGTGGATGGGTATTTGTCAGGATTAGAAACACCCAGGCTGACCTAAGTCTTTTGTTTTCTTTTGGTTTGGTTTGCTTATTTTGGTTGTTTGAGACAGGTTCTCATGTATTTCAAGCTGGCCTTACTGTGTAGCTAAAGATGATATTGAATTTCTAATCCTCCTCTCTCACTTCCTAGATGCTAAGGCATGTACCACCGTCAGGTTTATATTGTGCTAGGGATTGAATCCAGTGCTTCGTGCAAACTAGGAAACCCCTCTATCAGCATCCACAGCCCCTTAACCTAGGGATTTTATTAGTAAAGAAGATAGTGTACTAAGCAGTTGGGTCAGCTTCAGGTGAGGAGTGCTTGTTCTGAAAGACATTCTTAACTACAGCCAGGCTCTGTGTAGTTGGGGAGAAGTTGTGTCACTAAATGCAAACCAAAATTGAGAGGGAAGATCTGCCCGGGAGATAAGTAGAATGTTGGAATCACCAAGGGGAAGCCAGAGGGCCAGCTTCTTCAGAGCTGGTCACAGGACTGTGCCTCCAGGTTAGGGCAGCCTGGGGCTGAAGAACAAACTGGAACCACAATAATTCTTTTAATCTGATTTTTGGGATGGACCCTGTCACCCTGGCAATGAAAGTAGCCAGGAATGATCAGAAATCTTTATTGTCTTGAAGTTCTCCAGGTCAGAAGGCCAAGTAATCTCAGCTGGGTTCCCTATTTTGGTTCTGATAGACCCAGCATCTAGATACTGGCCCGGAGACTGCCTGAGAGGACCTGGAAGGGAGGCCTTCCATCTCACTCCTTGTGTGGTTCTGGAGCTCAGGGCTTGGCTGTCTGCAGTTCATTGACCAAGCAACACTATCAGCAGTTCCTGTGACAAGTCTCACGGCGACAGGGGGAGGGGTAGTGCATCCCCACCTTCCCCGTGGGGAGAAGGGGTTCACAATCCATATGGCAGCTTTCCTCCAAACACCTAGCCTCAGTAATAGTGTCAGGTATAGCTTCTATCTTACGGAACCAGTGTTAAATGTAGTCAGAAAGTGGTTGGTTACTCCCATGACATTTATCTTATTATTACCAGTGGGCATGTTTCCCCAGGCCAACTGTTATTGTAGCTTGAAGGGTTCACTTTTCTCCCCCAGTAGGTGCATAACCCTTCTAGCATTATGAGTGCTAACCAATAGGGACAAAGTTTCTAGATCAACACCAGCGTGATTTTTCCATGTTCTGTGACTCAAATTATGTAGTGTCAAATCATGAGACCTGTAGGGTCTCACTATCAGGTCCTGGTGGGTAACCATTATTGTTGGCAATGGCTTATAATGTTTGAGGGGTCTATGGTACCTCCCTGGCCAATTCCAAAAGAACTAGCCCATTCCTAGCACTGACCTTTTTATTAGCCTGTGGTGTTTAGCAGGGACCATGTTGTCCTGTTAGAGGCAACAAAACTCCATGCAAACTCTTTTAGAATTATATTTATTTATTGTATATGTGTGCATGTATGTGGGTGGGTGCCTGCCAGTCACAGGACAACTTGAGGGAGTTTGGTTCTCAGGTTCCACTCCATAGGTCCCAGGAATTGACCCCAGGTTGTCATTCCCAGTGACATGACTCTCACTTGCTGGGCCAGACTTTGGGCTCGGGTGCCTCATGTTTGATGCCTTCAGCCCCAATAAGCAGACGGTCACACTTAAGCTGCCCGTCACATGTGCTCATTGCTCTTCCTGGTTTGATTTTAGATGTTACCTAGTGATTCCTACTGGATGAAGACATGGCCTCTTGAGCCACACAGGTCCACTTCTCCCCTCCCCCATCCTCTCAGAACAGGTATAGCATGCTTTGATGGTTACATCAATGTAAGTTATTTGCCTAATTGTGCCTGTGTGTTATCTACTGCTGAGTGCTGTGTTGTGCTGGTTCCACTGTAGAATTTTTTTTTCACCCTAGAAGTAGAATTTTTTCGTATTTTTTATGTGGTTAGTTTTTTTTGTACTCCTTTGGATTCTTTCCAAACTCTCCAATGGAGTTAAGAAACACATCTGATGTTTTTCCTGTGGCCAAACATCCTGAGATTTGTTGACTTTGTTTTTTTTCTGGGCATTCTCTTCTTTAACCTTCCTCTCCCCGCTCCATCTAAAGGAGTCGCCAGGCCGGCCACTCCTCTGTCAGTCTGTCACTTTCCAGACCTTTCCTTTTTGTGGATGTTTTAGTAGCTTTCTAACAAATAGTAGATGCAAAATCTTCTTTTTAAGACACTGCAGGCATCTTTAAGATGTGCAGGTACCATATAGTATCCACACTATTGAGTGATGACTTGATGGGCACCAGAAACCATCTCCTCAGTATGCTTTGGAAGCATTGCTCTATTGGGTTTTCACTGGTGCTACTGAGAAATCAAACACCCTTCTTATTCCTCAGGCTTTGAACACACCGTATTGTTTCTCCTCTTAGAGCTTTGAGAGATGGCTCAGCGGTTAAGAGCACCGTCTGCTCTTCCAGAGGACCCCGGGTTCAATTCCCAGCACCCACATGGCAGCTAACAACTGTCTGTAGTTCCAGTTCCAGGCAAACACCAAGGCAAATAAACAAATAAAGTTTTTTAAAAAAAAAAAAAAATCTATCCCGCGGGGGCTGGAAGGATGGCTCAGCGGTTAACCATGAGCTGCTCTTGCAGAGAGAGCTTAGTTTCCAGCACCCACATCTGGCAGCTCATAATTGCCTGTAATTCCAGCCTAGGGCACCTGACACCTCTGGTCAGCCAAGTACACACACCTGCACACGGACGTGCATAATTAAAAGTAACAATTACCCTTTGAAAATCTGTTTAATGTATTTCATCCTGTGCTTCCAGTGGGTGTTACCATTCCCTCTGTGGCTCCCGGTCCCAATTTTGTAGCTGGGGAAAATGTTCTCCTGAGATTCCCTCAATCTCTTTTTCTTAAAATTCTTCTGTTAGCAGATACTTGCTAGACTTAGACTTTCTTTAGTTTCATTTTTTTTTCTATTTTCTGCCTTTTAGTTTTTACAACTTTCAGATTAGTGTCTTCATTTTATTTCCCAACAATTCAGGTTGTTTTTTTTTTTTTTTGAATTTTCTGTTTTTAGTATTGTTTCTGAGATTGCTTTTTTCTTTCCTGTGGTACCATCATGACTTATTTTTCTTGAAGTCCTTTATTTTTTTAAAAAAAAAATATTAATTTTGGTGCTGAAGGGAGGGCTCAGGGTTGAAAACACTGGCTGCTCTTCCAGAGGACCTGGGTTTGATTCCAACATCCACATGGTGGTGGCTCACACATCTGGAGTCCTAAGACCTCTGAGTACACCAGGTACTCACATGGTACACAGACATGTGTACAGACAAAACAACTGTACATATAAATAAATACAACTTTTTAAAATTGTTTTTATTTATGTGTATGTTTGTGCATGTCTGCTGTGTGGAGGTGCCCACAGAGATCAGAAGAGAGTCATATCTCCTGGAGCTGGTCTTAGGGGCAGTGTGAGCCACCAGTGTGGGTGCTGGGAAACAAACGTGGTCCCCTAGAAGACCAAGAAGCTGTCCTAACTGCTGAGCCCTGTTACGGTCCCTCAATATTAATCCTTGGTTCCTGTTTTAAAAGTCCATGTTGCTCTCTACAGTATCTCTAGGCCTAATACTTTTCTTTGCTTGTTTTAATCTCTCATTTTCATATGGGAGGCTTTTCCTAAACTATTATTTTCTAAGTTCATTCCTATTTAAAAACCAAACCTTGCTGGACATGGTAGCATATGCTTTTAATTTGAGCACTTGAGAGGCAGAGGCAGATGGATCTATGTGAGTTGGAGGCCAGCCTGGTCTACATAGTGAATTCTAGGACAGCCAAGGCTACATAGAGAGACTCTGTCTCAAAAAACAAACAAACAAAAATGATAGTAACAATAATGATAGTTAATAAACTAAACAAAATAAAAAATTTTAAAAGCCTTAAAAGCCAACAAGAATCTCTGTGCAATCATTTAAGGATAGGTAACACAGAGCTGCAAGGGCTTCTCCTGCCTTGGTATTATTTCCTAGTTTCCTTGGAGAGCTGCAGAGACTTCCTTAGTCCCTGACTTGGCTCTGTTCATTCCTTACCCACTGATGACTCCCCCACCCCAGGCTTGCCCACCAGAGCCCATGTTTCTGAATTGGTCTGGGGTTCTGAGGACCTCCAGCCTCCCCTGTGGAGCAGCACTGGTGTCTCTTCTGTCTCCTGGTGTGTCCACCTCAGTGCTTCTCTGGGCTTCTGGTTCTTCCTTCACTCTTCCTTTAAAGCCAGGTCAAGGACAGCTGTTCAGCTGCCACATTGTAATCATTGACCTACTTCATTGTTATTAAGAGTAGACGTGTGCATACACACAGATATCCATGCCATGCACGTGAGTATTCAAGTGGTCCAAAGGATAAACACCCATTCAGTTCCTCCCAGAAGTACTCAAAATTACAAGCTCTTTTCATGTGTTTTAAACATCGTGTGTGTGTGTGTGTGTGTGTGTGTGTGTGTGTGTGTGTGTGTGTGTGTGATATATATGCCATGACATATATGTACAGGTCTGAGATCGATTTGTGAGAGTAATTTCTGCTCTATTAGCATGTGGTTCCTGGGGAATTTGAACTCAGGCTCAGTGGCAAGCACCTTTTCCCACTGAGCTACCCTGCTGACCCTTTCCTGTATACACACCTTCACAGGCACACCAAAGCATGAAGGAAGACAGTAATGGATTTTCCCTTAAATAAGGAAGCAGGGCTACGCATTTCCTAAGTAAAGAGTAGTGTGTAACTCTCCTAATCCTCTTTCAGGATTCATTGCAGATGGCAGATATCTTCAAAGGTTCTTCATTCAAATATGTGCAGCTAACTAGCCACCTGCACAAAAGCCAGCTGAGTTATGTGGTGGTGTAGAGTCAAATACAGGCAGTTAATGGCAGCTTCATCCCCGCCTATAGAGCTTAGCATTGTATCCCCACATCTGTCTCCTTCTGTTTTTTTGTTGTTTTTTTTTTCTTTTTTTCTTTCTTTTTTTTTTTTCCCTGCTTTCCTTCTGGACGCACCTCCCTGGCTTTTGGTTCCCATGGCTGGCCAGAGAAGTAGTCCATCCTGATAAGAATTACATTCTTCCCTGGCCTCTGCTTTGGCATTCAGATAAGTATGTTCTAAGTCTGTCCCACTAGCGGGCCTTTACTAAGAACCCAGTCATCTCTGCATATTTCAGGGCCAGGTCTAGTTTGTGGTGGGCTATGTGCTCTGCCAGCCAAGTGATATTATGAATCTTCATTTCTGCAACAGAGGAGTCATCTGCTGCCAAACCAGAGTTGATCACAAAACTGAAACGGAGAGCCACACCCTGGATCAGGGAGCCTGATGGGCTGAAGTCAGGGAAAAGTCGCTCCCTAGGTGAGTATAGCCTCATCGAGTTCTAAAAGGCACAAGTCTGGATGCATGTAGCTATGGGAAGCCACACAACATGAGTCCAGCCGTGATCATCCTGGACCAATTGTGTTACTAGGCCACCAGTAGACAAAGATGAATAAGGAACTAGCCATCCCTAAGACTGTAGGCAGGCCACTGGGGCAGCCCAGAGGAAATAGAGTTCTCTGGCGAGCAGAAGTACCGGTAGCTGGTTGAGCTGCAGGGAGGAAAATGGGACACTGGACAGAGCAGTGATGGGCCTGTCTCTGAGTGTCCCTCCCTGTCCCCTGTCCTCCTGGGGAGCACTGGCAGCCCTGTGGCCTATGAGAACTATATGCTTTACACACCCCAGTGTGAGGGGCTGAGACTCAAGAGAAGATGAGGTGCTTGGATTTAACCTTGCTTGTTTGTGAGGCTTCATAAGAAGATTAAAGTTGCCTGTCTATCTAATAATGTCTGTGGCCAAGAGTGGCTGATTAAGTTCATCTCCATCTGGGGTCTCATAGTCCTGGGTGGGTATAGGGGGATGCCAGCAAAAGAACAAACAAGGGTATGTCCCTTCTGCCGGGGAGCCAGGCTGGCCTTTGCTAGGAATGCTGGGAAGGGCTCGTTGAAGCTGGCATTGATCTCTAGAAGGAAGGAGCTTCTCTGTTTTGGTGTCTTACTCAATGCAGGTTCTTAGTTGGAAGACCACGGAGCTTGGAACAGCAAAACCAAGTGTAATTTAATTTCTTCACAGGGAAAAAGAAGACAATGGCAGTGGGGGACACCAACATCCAAAGCCAGGCCTCAGCTACAGGCTCCTTCTCACTCCCAGCCTCCACAGAGACACGGACCTCCCATTGTCCTCTCAGCGTGTGTGAAGGAGAAGTGGATGGACCTAAGAAAGCTGGAAGGACATCCAGGCCCCGTTCCATTCAGAGGTCGTGGTTTGGGCAGTTCCCCTGGTTGGTAGTGGACTCCAAGGAGACCAAGCTGTTCTGCTCTGTTTGCAGAGAAAGATCAACTCTCCACGACAAGTCATCTCGCTTAGTCCAGGGTTACACTGGGCCTTTTAAAGTGGAAACTTTAAAATACCATGAGGTCAGTAAGGCACACCAACTGTGTGTCAACACCGTGGAGATCAGAGATGACAGTCTTCAGCCTACCCTCACTCCAGAGATCTCTAGCGACCTCATGGCCAATATGGAACACTTCTTCAATGCTGCTTACTCCATTGCCTACCACTCCAGGCCTCTGAATGACTTCGGGAAGGTCTTGCAACTCCTCCAGAACACTGGCACCACGCTATTAGGCAAGTACCAGAATCGTACTGCATGCACCCAGTTCATCAAGTATATCTCTGAGACTCTGAAGAAGGAGATCCTAAGAGACATTCAGAACTCCCCATGTGTGAGTCTGCTATTGGATAACTTCACAGACTCCTCCAACCAGGCCTGCGTGGGGATATACATTCGATACTTGAAGCAGATGCAGGTGAAGGAGTCATACATCACCCTGGCCCCTCTCTCCAGTGAGACAGTAGATGGGTACTTTGAGACCATCATCGCTGCCCTGGATGAGCTGGATATCCCTTTCCGGAAGCCTGGCTGGGTGGTGGGTCTGGGGACTGATGGGTCTGCCATGCTGAGCTGCAAGGGAGGCCTTGTGAAAAAGTTCCAGGAGATCATCCCTCAGCTGCTGCCTGTGCACAGTGTGGCCCACCGGCTGCACGTGGCTGTGGTAGATGCTTGTGGGAGCATTGATCTGGTGCGGAAGTGCGATCGGCACATCCGGACTGTCTTCAAGTTTTACCAGTCCTCGAATAAGAGGCTCAGGGAGCTTCAGGGTGGCGCAGCTCCCCTGGAGCAGGAAATCATCCGTCTGAAGGACCTGAATGCTGTCAGGTGGGTGGCCAGCAAAAGGCACATTCTAAATGCACTCATCGTGAGCTGGCCGGCCCTGGCTCGGCACCTTCAGAGTGTGGTGGAGGCTGGAGGCCCGACTGGCCAGAGGGCCAAGGGCATGCTGAAAATGCTAAAGGGTTTCCATTTCATCAAATTCTGTCACTTCCTTTTGGATTTCCTGAGCATCTATAAGCCTCTGTCTGAGCTGTGCCAGAAGGAACTTGTGCTGGTCACAGAAGTGAATTCTACCCTGGGGAATGCCTATGTGGCACTGGATAGTCTCCGCCAACAGCCTGGGCCTAAAGAAGAAGAGTTCAATGCCAACTTTCAGGACGGGCAGTTCCATGGCATCTTTCTGGACAGAGTAGAGATGGCAGAGCAGTGGTTCCAGGCAGACAGGGAAAGAATGATCCTGACTGGGGCCGAGTACCTTCGGCAGAGGTTTGATGCAGACCGTCCAGTACAGCTCAAGAACATGGAGGTGTTAGACACCATGGCCTGGCCTAGCGGGATTGAACTAACCTGCTTTGGGAACCATGATATTCTAAGCCTTGCCAGGTATTTTGAGCATTCCCTCCCCGTGGGGTACAGCGAGGAAGCGCTGCTGGAGGAGTGGCTGACCTTGAAAGCAGCTACCCAGAACCTTCCATTCTCCATGCTGTGTAAGAACACCCTGACTCAGCACTGCCGATTCCCTCTACTGAGCAAGCTCATGGCTGTGGTGGTCAGTGTGCCCATCTCTACTTCCTGCTGTGAACGGGGATTCAGGGCCATGAACAGGATCAAGACTGACGAGAGAACCAAGCTCTCCAATGAGGTGCTCAACACACTCATGATGACAGCCGTGAATGGTGTGGCAGTTACAGAGTATGACCCCCAGCCAGCCATTCAGCACTGGTACCTGACCTCTTCAGGACGACGCTTCAACCACATCTATGCCTGTGCCCAGGAGCCTATGCACTCCCATGCCAGTAAGTACACAAAATCATTAGTACGGGAACCAAAGAGGAGCTCTGTATGTTCCTAGTCCCACACTAAGCCAGAGTCTGAGCAAGTCATCCCACAAAGGGACCCATGGCAGCATGCTCAGCCCCTCGCAGGGAAGAACTGGACACAGAACTATCCTGGAGGAGTATGTGACCTAGCTAGAGAGACCTGGTGCTCAAGATCAGGACAGCAGGCATAGCACCACCTGCCCCCCCCCCCCCCCCCCCGTAGGCCTAGCTCGTCTGTAAGCTAGTATCCAGCTGTGGGTCTAGCTCGTCTCTATCCTTGTTCTGGGATTTTCATCTAGGAGCAAGTTAGCCAGTAGAGCACATGGTACTTAGATGAAGTTTACTGCTGGAAATTAAATTCAAGGGCTGGAGATGTCAGCTAACAACGGTCTCATGTTCTAAGCAAGGTTCAGTTGACTCTGGGTCAGGCAGTGGAGTTTTAGGAGAGAAGACAGCAGTGAGAGTCAGGGTGGCTGTGAAGGAAATGGTGTGGAGAAGTATTTCATCTGGGGCTGTGGGAATCCCTGGAAAACAGATAGAGAACCTCTGTTAGCCTCCAGCCAGACAGTGGGGTTGTATTCTATCACAGGGCAAAGTACTAACAGCTGAATGGAAAATAGCCCTCTCCCCAGTGCTGGAGTCCAGAGCCCTCCACCCATGAGGCTTCTTCACACTGCCTGATGCTCAGCAGGGACAGTTGTCTCTTGTCACTTTGCCAGCCTGTCACCTTCCTACTGCTCCCTCTGAGCCTGTGGTCATTGGCAGTGGACTTGAAAACCAGGAATGACAGAGGCTTTATGGGAAGACTGATGGACCTGGCACCCCAAATGGACAGGATGTGATAGCAAAGAGTGACCTCACTGAGCCTGTCCCCTGCACCAGGGTGAGAAAGGAAAAGCTGTCCTCTCCATGGGATTAGTGAGACTGGTACCCACAAGGAAGCAAATGGAGACACTAGCTAGCTGTGTATGATGTTTCCACCCCCAGCAGGCCTTGTGGACATTCAGAGTTCAGGAATTCCTTGCACTAGGTCCCAATGCACTGGATGCTTGCAGATCTCTGGCCTCCAACAGTTAATTCCCCCCTGGAATACCAGTATCCGTGCTCCAGTGTGACAACCAAAAGAACCTCCAGACATTTTCAGATGTCCCCTGAGGACAAAGCCCTAAGCTAATCCTTTGCCCTTGGGGAAAAAACAAAGCAGAGCAGGCAGGTGAGTAGTGTGGGATGCAGTGATGGCCTGTCTGGTCTGCACTGAATGTTGCCTTTACCACACATACTTAGACACCGGGTAGGGAAGGCACCCATTTTCTGCTCAGTATACTTATCATTGTCTCCTCCACAGATCCAGGGTTCAGGAAGGAGGCGGTGACATCTCTCTGTAAGAAAAAATCCATGGTCCAGAAGACATCTATCACACCATCTGGGGAGCCATGAGGTTCAGAAGGATCATATAGTGAAGGTTCCTGGACACCATGCCATCTCAAAGGTCCTGTGGTTCTAAAAAGTGGCCTAGACAATGCTTTGGGGCATCCTTGTTTCTGGAGAGAGGCTCTTTGAAGATTCTAGACTGTCCTGGTGGGTGGGATACCTCATAGGGCCAGAATGTGGGCAGTGACAAAGGGTTGAAGCAGGACATCACCAAGGGACAAGGTCCTCAAGGTGCAGCAGTACCTCTTTGTACAAAAGCATGCCAGAGAGGCACTTACCTCAAGTCTATCTCTTTTTCTGTGCCTGTTTCACTTCTCGTGCGGTGGTCACCACAGAGAATCCAAGTGCCTGTTGGCTCCCTATAGCAGTAATCAGTGGAGGGCTCAAAGGCCTCTCTAGAGCACTCAGGTAGCTACCTCTACCCTGCCTTTGTCCTTAGCAGTAAAGGCATTAGCTTTGCGGCTGGAGTCCTATTGGAGGTGGAAGTGCTGTGCACACATACTGTCCACAGGAAAGGTGCACCATCATTCTGCAGAATGCATCAGGCTTGTCAAACGTGCCCCATCCTGGATGAGTAGAATCTTGCTCCCCAAACCAGCTCAGCAGCTATCATTTCTCATAGGCTTCCCTAGGACCTTCATGGGTATCCTCTGGCTGAAAAGCCATTTCCCCCTCATAGAAGGGTCTCCAATAAAACTCTGCCTTTGAGCCCTCTCACATTTTTTCTTTTATTGTGAATTGAAGCTCCAGGGCAGCCTGGCCTTACAGACTCAGTGGTTGCCTGTTTGGTTAGAATGATCTAGGTCTGCCTGCTCCACATTGGAGAACTGCCTAATGGAAGGGCTCCTCACCTCTGTCTCCTGCTCATTTTGGATGAGCAGGATCCTTACTTTCTGCCTGTCTGCTGCAGCCCCCGCTCAGTGTCATGAGCACACAGCCTCTGACCATGCCACATGCCCACTCTTTCCGGCAGGTGCTGAGCATCCAGCAGTGCTGCACCCAGGTGCCTCAGCACTATGCAGACCCCATGACTCTCAGCCTAAGCACTTAGCCTTTGTGTGCAGTGTATTCTAGAAAATCTCTCACTCAGCCTGGGGGCTTGGGCAGAGGTGCCTGGAATGAAGTTTGGGGAGCTGAGGTGGCAGCAGCACTTTGTCCTTTCCACACTAGCACCCTGAGGTCACCTCTTGATGTTTTCTTCTAATAGAAGAGGAGGGTTCTTGAAGCAGGGTATTTCTAGACTAAGTCTACCCAGAAACACTGGATGGCCATCTCGTGTAGAGCAGGCTACTCAGCGTTGATGTTTGCCTTACTCAAGTTTTTTGACCAGAGAAGGTACTCCCTAGTACCCCTTTGCCAGCTCAAGACAAAGAAGCAATACTCTTCTGTAGTCCCTCAATGACTTTGCAGTCTTTGTGCTCAGGATGGTCCTGTTTTGATCTTAGGGGTGGCTGCATTTCACTGGGAGCAATCCTGGTTTTTGCCTAAGGGGAAAAAAGGTCAAAGGGCATGGTGAGGAAGAAGAGGCACTGCCCCTATGACCTGAGCCCTGGCCCCCTTCCCTTTTTACATGCTTCACACCCCCAACCCCATGCCAGCTATTGTCTGTCTCTCTGTAGATGAGGCAGGCCTTGATCTCTGTATCTCTGCCTCCTGAGAGCTGGGATTAAAGATGTGCTCCATTTCCCCTGGCCCCTACCTGATCTCTTGACAGCATCTCCTGTTTCCTGGCACTTATCCCTCTCCTCCCCCGATAACTGGTACCCACTGGGACTGTATTCCAAGTAGCCAGCACTGTGCTCAGCATGATTTCAGTAACCATAGAGACTTAGGGGAATAAGGAAGCTCAGCTCCTGGCTAGCTGGCCACAGTAGAGTATACCACCTTAGATCCTGTACCACAGAGGGCAAGCCTCTAGGGTGCTAAGTGTGATGAGGACTGTGGAGATCACCAGTTCTCTCAGATTGGCATCTGTTTAGTCAGGAACAAGGATGACTGGTCTGGGATGCTCCGGACTCCTGGTTTCAAGGATGTACAAATTAGGTTAAAAAAAAACAGGTTCAAGTGTTAACTTTTCATTTTTGAATAAAGCAGAATTTGACTCTTTTTCTGTCTTATTTCCTTCCTCTCAGAATCCTGAGTGAGCCAAGCGTTCTCCCCAGGAGTATGAGAAGGTGGAGAAGAGAGTGAAGTGTACCCTGAGTTAGAATCAAGTGTTCCATGTTCACTGTTGTTCCGCACATCTTAACTATCAGAGAGCTTTTACCCAGAAGCCCGGCTTTCAAGGAAAAATCACCTATTTTCACCAGCAGTGCCAAAGCTGTGACACCACCCAACAGAACCCCCCAGGGATTGTTTCAGGATGCCCTCTGTGGTGCTCAGTGGTCAGGTGTCCTCCACTAGCCCTCTGGGCAGTGTAGAGCAAAGTGGCATAGATGCTGGGATATTACCAGACCTCTGGCCAGGAGACTCAGTGATATTGTGTCTGCATGTATGTGGTTTTCAGTGGCACTGGAGAGCCACTGGAAGCAACAGCATGGGTGACTGTTCCTGGGAAGAGCTCTTCATCTTCCAGTTAGGAGAGGTAGCCCACAGTGCTGCTGGAGACTCCTCCCTGGCCTTCCATGGAGCGGGGAGGGTGTAGCCTAGAAATAGGCTGCCATCGGCAATCTCCACAGGTATGAGCCTTGCATTGTCTTAGGAAAGCTCCCAGGGAAGGCAGGTCCTGCTAGGTAGCAAGGCAGCCTCTTCAAGGAACATGCTGGAAGGAGCAGAGACCGTGGGGCCTGCTGTGCCTCTGTCTTCTCCAAGTGGGAGGGGAACCCAGGGTGCAGCTACCTTCCATGTGTCATAGCCCTGTTGCTGGGGACTCCAGGGCAGAGGATCCTTAGTGTGAGTTTTCCCATGGGTCAACACAATCTTCAGAGCCTAAAAGGCTTTCCTGTGTCAGCACCACTTGGCTCTGAATGCTGACTCTGTGAATAACTCTTGCCTCCCTCACACCAAAGGTATGTTCGCCTCTGCACCCAAGAATGTAACTCATATTCTAACCTTTTTTCATAAATGAGACAGCTGCCAGAAGCCCCCCAGATATGCATCTGCCTGGAGTCCATCATTCACCCCTATTATGGCAGAAAGATCCAGGCATGATGACACAAACCCGTAATCATGGGCATGGAAGGCGGAGTGAGGCAAGAGGGAGTTCAAGGCCAGCTTGGGCTATGTAGACCCTGTCTCAAACAATACGAGAGAAATCACTACAGCAGAAGTGCTCTGTGGTTTGTAGCTCTGCATGGGTACTAGGTATCTGTCAGAGGTTGAGTGCTGGCCACATTTGGGGAGGTAAAGACCTCCTAGGAGTATCCATACTCAGGTTTCGTGGGGCTCGGCAGAGAATGGTTTGGCTATGTGCACCCCACAGTTCTAGGATCCTCCTGTGCTTTTAGAGGTCCCTTGCATTAGATGGAAGGCCTCTGCTAGATGGAAACACCTAAGATCCTCTCTCCTGGGATGTGTCATGGTGGCCAAATTTGTATAGCTCTTGAAGTTCTTACACAGTAGCTCAGCCTGGTCAGCTTTTCTCATGACCTGAAGAACCCTGGGTCAAGTTTGGGATTTTCACTGAATCATTAGGGCTATCAATTTCCCCTACGATTATCTAGACTCTTCTCTGACAGGGCTCTCAAGCTCTTTGAGAAGATAGTGCAGCTGTAACCTAACAACCAGAGCAGAGAAATAACGTTCCTTCAGCATCTCTGTCATCATGTAGTCACAGCAGCATCCTGAAGATGGCACAGCTGGGGCTCAGTGTGACTTAGCATCCTGACTCACAGAAGTGACTCAATGGGGCCAAATCCACCAAATCTGGGACTGGAGAAATGGCTCAGAAGTGAAAAGCATTGGCTGCTCTTCCTCTGGGTCTTCAGTTCAACTCCCAGCAACCACCCGGTGGCTCACAATCTTCTCTAATGAGATCTGGTGCCCTCTTCTGGTGTGCAGGCATGCATGTGGGCAGAACACTGTGTATGAAATTAATAAAGACTTTTTAATTAAAATAAGAAACAAAACAATGAAGTCCTGGAGGAGAGTGAGCTAATGCTTCCTGCTGTCACTATCATTGCACTACTCGCAAAGTGTGATACATAATTCTGTCAACTTGGTCTAATATCACCTAGGAAACAAATCTCTGGGCATGTCTATATTGAGTTAATTGGGGTGGATGGCCCAACTTAGACATGTGCAGCAGCATTCCGTGGGTTAGGATCCCAAACTAAATTAAACAAACAGCAAACTGAGCACCAGTGTTCATCTCTATCTCTGCCTCCTGCCTAGGGATGCAATGTGGCCAGCTGCCCCATGCTCCTGCATCTTCCCCGCCATGGTGAAGTGTGAGCCAAAACAAACCCTTCCTTCCTTATGTTTATTTTGTCAGGGCAATGAGGAAATTAACTAGTCCACAGGAGAGGTCCTTGTTCAGGAAGTCTGTGTCCATGCCTCAGCCACCACTAGACTGCAGCTTGGGGAACTTGTTACAGAAAGTCTAGGAAGCATGTCTGTGAAAAAAATGTCACAGAGGCCTGTGTGAAGATGGATGAACAGAGTAGCACCTGAGTATTGGCTCTTGGCTGTCTACTTCCGTGAACAAGGCTAAACACCTGTCTGGGCAACCCTGTTGTGGAATTTTCCTGAAAGGTCTTCTGGACTTAGAGTAAGATAAGCCTTCACTTTCCTTCTTCATATGGATAACCAGAGAGGTAGCAGAGCAAGTTTGCAGAAGATGGGCTGAGTGTTCAGAGGCTTGGGGATGGCTGCCAATGAAATGGAAGCTCGGTCACCAGCCGCTGCACACCCACTCTCTGCACACCTGCTCTCAAGGTCTGCTGTGAGGACTTGGCTCCCCTCCAGGTCCCACCTGGATGGTGGCCCTTAGGGAGTGGCTGGCCTCAAGAGGCCTGAGTTTTGCTATGTTCCATACAGGTTACCTGAAACTCCTGTCATTCTCCCAGGGAGAATAGTCTATCAGTGGCCTGATCAGAGGCTGGGCATCCACAGGGTTCAGTGGAGAGGTAGGTTCTACATAGAAATTCTAGCCGGTTCAAGGTGAGGCTCTGGCTCAGTCTGAGTCCTTGGCTCAGAGCTTTTTTATCAAATGGGCAGACCACTTCTGCTTTGTAGTTGCACGCACCACTGGGGGACAGTCAAGCTTGTCTTAAACTTGTGTACACATGAATCTGCATCAATCCTGAAGCCTGACTTATGGCCCCAATTGAAAGGTATAAGGTTCACATCAGTATGGAAAGCTAAAAGGGTTCCAGAAACACCCAAGGCATTTGTAACAAGGGATGAGGTTTATTTTAGGGCACCATCAGGCATGCTAGAAGCCTTCGCACCTCTCCATTTCCAGAGACTTCTGCGCATTCAGAGTTGGAGCAGTTGAGTGGGAGCCGGCTCACAGGGGACTTGCTCTAGTCTAGGCTTTCATTTCTCTGCTGGGGAGCAAGAAAGAGACCAAGAAAGCAACACACAACTGCCCTCACCTCCTTCCTCTTGGCCACTAAGTTTCCCAGCTCCTCAGTCTTGGCTGAGGAGCACATGGCCATATGTTTGAGTATCACAAGGCCTTACTCAAAAAGACAGACATCCAAAGTTGTTGCCCACCCCCACTACCCATATCTACAAAGTGCTGTGACAAGTCTATGTATGACACTGAGGCTTGGTTTCCTATCAATTCCCAGGGAAGATTTGGAAACATAGAAAACTTGGTTATTTTTGTGTGTATGATGTCTATCTGTGTTTGTATGAGGCACACATTCTGTGGTGCATGTGTGGAGGCCAGAGAACAACTGGAAGGGGATCCCAGCAAGGCGCCCCCATATAGCCAATGTCAACCAAAAACCTCCATGGGAGAAGGGAGACAAGTCGGCGGCTTCACTTTGCTGAGATTACAGGTGTGTGCCACCACACGGGGCAGTGACAAAACTTTTAAAGAAATCCAAGCTGTAATGTTGTATCACATGATATCACCTCAACTAGCTCACTTACACCTGAGATCTTTGTATACCACCCTCTCTTCATCTCCAACTTGCTTGAAGTTCGACAAGATGAATAAAACTATCTTAATTAGGGGAGGGTGAGTGTGAGGGAAGGGTGAGTGTTACCTGTCTCTGCTCTAGGAGCACATCACCGGCAGAAGCAAGTGCAAGAACAGGCATTTCCCATCTGCATCCCGTGTGTGTGCGCCCGTGGCGGGGGTATAGGGAGTGCAGGTGCCCTATTCCCCATGCCATGCAACCATAGCTTCCGGAGATGTATCTGATCAGCTGCAAGGGCAACAATGTCTCCTGGAGCCATTGTTCTCTATAGAAAGGATTTCTGCAGAAGGTGGAGATCAACTGATCCGAGAGGAATATGGGACCAAAACGACCAAGGAGGACCCTTCCTGTCCTGCTGGAGAAACTGTTGAGCTGAAAGATGTTTCCCACGAGCTTGCGACCGAGGGCACCAAGGCAGTGGGTGGAAGGCCAAGTGTGTGGACTCTTAGCTACCTGAACTCCCCTAGCCTAAACTCCTGTGGTCCCCGCGCAATCCCCCGCCACGGCTCAGTTCTCCTCCTACTCTGCCCCCTGCCCCCAGACACCGGGGGCTGCAAGAGCATAACGTGAGACCCATCACATCCTGGTGGGAATAAGAAAGGAAAGAGCAAACCCAAGCCTGTTAGCACCTGCAAGGGCGCAAACCATACTCAGCCAATCAAGTAAAGGACTCATCAGAAGCCCCGCCCTTGGCCCTGAGTGACAGCTAATGTGCAGGCTGAGTTACCAGCGGGCAGGATTCAAGGTTGCACAGATTCTCTTGGTCCAGGGCCTGTGCCACTGGGATCGCGTTGCGCATGCTCACCGCCCTCTGCTGGGAGGTGCACCTGCTTGGAGAGTCCGCCGTTCGACCCAGCATCCCACCTGAGCATCGCGCACCCAGCCATGACAGCACACTCCTTTGCTCTCCCAGTCATCATCTTCACCACGTTTTGGGGCCTCATCGGTATCGCTGGGCCCTGGTTCGTGCCCAAAGGACCCAACCGCGGGTAAGAAAGGCAAGCAGGCCTCGATTCCCTGCGGAACCTCCCCTGTCCCCTGGCTAGGCTTATCCCTTCTCCCTGGGGCTTCCACTTGCTACCCTGAAGCTCATAACCACACCGGAACGCCTCTCAATGACTTCTTCCAGATCTGCACCTGGGCGGCGGCAGCCAGGAAACAAGCAGGACGATGGGTAGATTCAGAAGTCAGGGGACATTTGAATGTGGTTAAATACACCCCCTCTCCCAAACACACCCGTGCAGTCGGTAAAAGCCACCCATGGGACCTAATGTGCCAACCTTGCCAGCTGGGTGACATTGGGCAAATGCCAGGCCTCTGTTTCCTAGAGGAAAAATAGGGACGATGCCCATACCTGCTTTGTAAAGCTGTTGTAAAGGTTGCCCTAAGCAACGTCCCGGGCATATTGTGTGTACTGGATGGTTTTAATTTCCTTCACTTTTGGAAGGTTCCTAGTAGATTTCTGCACCATTTACCAGCCCCTCCTGATAGCGTCTCAGTCATGAAGCCCTCCCACTTTGACCCCTCTTCCATTGTCTCAGCACTGAGTGTCCAGTGCAGAGCCAGGAGTGGTCCAAGCCGTCTCCTAATGTTAACGAAAGGACCCAGCGCTAATCCCTTGAGCACCACCTTGACGTGCTGGGGCTCTGCCTTGGATTAGGTTTAGCCTGAACTGGAGGCGCAGATAGGTGTTACCTTTATTCCTGCACAGCTTGAGAGATAGTTCAGCTGAGACCCTCCTCTTCCAGAGGACCAAAGTTTGGTCCCCACATTGGGAGACTCAAGGCTATTTTAACTACAGCTCCAGGAGACCTGAGGTCTCTCTGGCCTTGGGCACCAGCACACATGTTCACATACCCACAACACAAACACACACACACATACATACACACACGTAAAAAATAAAGATAAGTCTTTTTTAAAAAGACTTAAACTGAGCTCCACAACTTCACTCAGTAGTCACTCGAGGGCCATTCTCTCCTGAAAGTCTTGGTGAGCTCCTTGTCCAGTACCAATCACATATATGTTCAGCCATGTTGGAAAGCTCTGTCTTTGGTCTTCTCTGGCTGGGTATAAAGGTCCTGTTTCCTTTATAACAGCCCAGCCTCTGTTAACGCTAGCTCTGCCTCCTTGCTTCCTTCCCTGTCTTCTGCTCTGTTGTTTTCCTGGATGTTGCTGGATGAGTTTTGAGGCCGTCCTATGGCAGGCTGCCGCAAATGGAACTTAGGCAAAGCCTTCTCCAGCATTAAGCTGGAGAAATGTTTACTGATGGAAAAGAGAGACGGAAAGAGAGAAGATCCAGGTAGCATCCGCGGGCAGGGTGAGCTCTTTCTCTGCCCTGTGTGCCAAGGCTGCCTTTCCCTTTCTGCTCCTGCAGGGTGATCATCACCATGCTGGTAGCCACGGCTGTCTGCTGTTACCTCTTGTGAGTACTGCCTTCCCCAGGAGCTGGGGGCTGTGGTGGCCATCAGTACTTCCCAGGTGACAGTTGCAGGAGCTTTGCATTGCCCCCAGCTGAGCTGTGAGAGACCTGAGTTGGACCAGCCAGTGTCTGCTCCTGTTTGGGCATCAGAATCCTCCAGACTGGTTGTTCAAACACAGCTTTGGTGCTCCACTCTAGACCCATTTCACATGGAAATCAGGGCATCATATTGCTAACCAGAGCCCTGTGATTGGACTAGAGTCAGTGTAGAATCACTAGGGGGCAGCAGAGGTGTGTTGTGGAAATGATGGGGTGGCTCCTTAAGGACCCTAAGGAACCCTGACCCTGGGTCCAGCCTGAGCTCAGAGACCTTATATACTTAAAGAAAATAAAATCAATGCATGTCAAAACCCACAATTCCTAAGCCCAATTCCCTGTGCCGGCCACGACACAAACTTAGCCACCTGCTGGATTAGCTGCATGCTCTTTGAAAGAGAGAGTAGCCAAGCTCTCCCTTGGTATGTGGGATGGTCCCATCTGTGCCCAGTCCCCTCACTCTGCTGTCCTTGGCAGCTGGCTCATCGCCATCTTGGCCCAGCTGAACCCCCTGTTTGGGCCACAACTCAAGAATGAGACCATCTGGTATGTGCGCTTCCTGTGGGAGTGACTACTGAGAATGATCGACTGGCTTCTGGCCCTAGGTACTGAGGGGAGACTCACTTGAGGGTGAACTGAGGGGCCTGTGATGGGGAGGAAAGGGATCAAGACCATCACAGGGACTTCCTCTGGACCCAGGAATTAGTTTGTTGAGCAAGGGTAATGAAAGGCTATGCCTCTAAGAGAGATGGAGACTGGGGTCTCTAGTCTGTCTTCAGTAAGCTTCTTCCTGAGGCTCAAATGCATAGCTTCAGCTGTGGACTCCCAGACCACAGATGGGGACAGGGGTGTGGGTGAGATCCATCTGTAAGTTGGTCATGGTAAGATGAGGCTGGTCATGGGTAGTGAGTGACCAGCTTGGACAAAGGGAGGTGAGGGTCAACTGCTCTAGAAAAGGAGTTGCTGAGGGAGTTTCCAGACAGAGGGGAAGGTGAAGGGGTGTCTAGGTGGTGACCCTTAATGTGATGTGCTTTTCAGGTGCCCTGCTGTGAATGGTTCAGCCTTGATGTCCCTGGAGACCCCGCATCCCCACTGGCCCCACCCATCAGTCTACCCTTCTGTGATCTCCATGCCAGTGCTGTGGGATCCACACCCCAGAGCCAGTCTGCTTTCAGCTCCTCAGCCCTCAGGGGCCCTCCATTTGGGAAAGGCCTGTGCTTAGGCCACAGAAGAAGCCAACCTGTGCTCACATCCTCACACTTGTCGGTTTTCTATCTCTTCATACAGATCCTGGCTAAGGGTCTGCAGCTGCTGGGAGTCAGGTGCCAGGACTCAACCGAGTCTGAGAAAGGACATGAGTCTGTGGAGAAGGGACATGTGGCCCAGGATACCCCACGCTTTTCAACTCTGTCTCCACCTTATGAAATATTGGGTTGAGATCACAGGCCTCCAGCTCTGGTGTGGATTAGTCTTTATGTTTCCAACACTCCTAAATGTCACAGCACTGGAGATACTGATGTCCTAAAGAACAGTCACATCAAAACCACTGTATTTTGGGTCAAGAGAGAAACCTTGTTTAGTCTTTTGTAGCAGCCAAGTAGCTCATCCTGGGGGAGATGGTGTCTTTGGAATGTTCTTGTCATTTCCCTCAACAGATAAACCTACCCACTCCAGAACCTGTCAGTTGGGGTGCAGCTACCCCTGCCAGGAGGCCACACTCTTCACTGGGTTGTGGTAGGACAGATTCCAGTGCTGGAGCCAATGGCACTGAACAGATCTCAAGTTGGGATTGGGAGGCAAAGAAAGGTAATGTTTATGGGGTATTAGTGACTTCTGAGACTCTCTGTCCCCAAGCTCAATGACTCTGTGCCAGGCACAGTGAAAGACAGAGACTCCAGACCACAGGGGGCGAGCCTAGGGACTCCTTCAGCCAGTACCCTTACCCTTCTGAAAGGCTGAGCTGCCAGAGATAGCTAGGACAGAGCCCTGCATAATCCCTGATCCCAGCCAGTGACTATCTGAATTCCCAGGGGAAGAACAAACAGCCTTGATTATTTATTGACTATTTATTTGATTTTCCTCCTCTCTTAGGGGTCATTTTGGGGGTGACAGAACACACTGTTGCTCAGATTCCTGGGCACTGGGCCTGCTGGTTACTCAGAGCTTAGATTGGGGCCTCCATGGGCAACCTCTCCTTTCCTACCCTAACCCCTAAAGCCTTCCTTTGGGGTGGGGTCTGGTGAGCATGACTTGTGTTGAAAAGCTGATTCCTGTCTAATAAATAATAGTGATGCAAGATTGTGATTTAGTAGCCAGATTCTGGCCTCTGCTCAGCCAGCTGGCGTGTATTTTCCGTTTGTCTCTTTCTGTTCCTTCTACTCAGATGTTTTCTGTTTGTTTATTGGTGGTTCTGGGGACAGGACGGGGGGCTTGGAAGCAGATATCTTTTGAGGTCTGGAGGAGAGGCCAGTTCTACTGATTGTCCCTGCCCAGTAAGAGAAAGACCAAGGTTTGTTTAAGTGGCACCCCAGCCACTGACTTTTGCCCCCTGAAGACAGGGCACAGTGCCTGTGCATAAAGCAGGCTCCATTTCTGAGTATGACCTTCTCTGTTCCTGAAATCTGTTGGGCTGTTGGCCTGGGGTGAGGAGGGCAGCAGAGGGAATCAGGTGCTCCAAGGCCACAGCTCATAGCTCAGGGGAAAGCCAAAGTCTCTATTCTGTGGATGCTGGGGAAGAACTGAGAACTACAAGGTAGACTCACCTTTGGGGTCCAGAACCAGGGGAGGGGCTTGCCAGGAGTTTCTCTGGAGGCATAGAACCAACAGTGTGTGTGTGTGTGTGTGTGTGTGTGTGTGTGTGTGTGTGTGTGTGTGTGTGTGCGCGCGCGCGCGTGCACGCTCACGTGTGTGTAAAGGGGGTTTACACTGTGGGCTAGGTAGTCACAATGGCTGTCTACATGTTGGAGTGACAGAGAGGCCATAGATGCTCAGTCCACAAAGCTGGATGTCTCAGCATCCCAAGCTGGTGCTAGAGCCTGAAGAGCCACTGACATTCAGGCCAAAGAAAGTGAGGTCATGCAGCAGCAGCCAAAGAAGGGCGGGCACCCGGGAGATGCTGCTTTTACTAGGTGGCCAGGTGGACGGGACCTCCTATTTTGAAGAGGGTCCTTCCCCTCCAGTTGATTCTCTTCAGACATAGACAGGCCCAGGGACACATCTCCTAGGCAGATTTTAAATCTTATCAAATCGACAATTAACCATCCATCCTGACAAATCAGAAAGGATTTAAAGTAGGCACCTGACCCAGAGTCGATCTCTAGACTTCTCTGTGCAGGATTTACAGTGAACAAGAACCTGGGTTAGATCCACTGGTAGAAACCAAGAAGAAGTGGTGCCGGTGAGGAAGAGCCTCAAGCAAAGGTTGCATGTCATCAGGAGCCCCCACCCCCACTGACGTGCCTGCGCTGGACAAGAAAACGGGTGCAGAGGGTATGCTGAGTCTCTAGGCACCTGGGACGCTTCACTGGGCAGGATCAGTCCTGGGAAGGACATGCTGGGGCTCTCTTTTTCATGTTGAGCTGGGATAATATTTGGGTGAAAGGGTCAAGAAAGATAAACTACCCAGAGTGGCCAGAGCTAGGGGTAACCAGAGTAGGAAATACCCCAAATGGAACTCCAAGAGCTTAGGAGCAGATGAGTGCTTGAAGGGTGCAGAGACATGAGGTGTACCAACTGACCGGGGTGCCAAATAAACCAGAAGAGGGCTAAAGGGGACAGAATGGCTCAGGGTATCACGTGCCCCCATTGCCCTCCACCTCAAGAACTCAAAGCCTGCTGGAGCTTTGCTGGCCAGAACATTAGGCTGCTGGGGCCTGAGAGGGGGTGGGATGTGAGATGAGAATTAGAGACAGCTGGCAGGGAAGGGCTTGTGGGCACCCTGGAGCTGAGAGTAGAGGGAAAGAGAGCAACGGGGGAAAGGAACCTGTGGGGAAATATGCCAGGCCCTTGTGCGTGGGTTCGCCCACCCGCTCTGGTGTAGGGGACCATTCATTCCTTCAGCTCCTACTGGAATCCAGCCAGGCCTGCTGTATTCCTGTTATCAGGCTTCAGGTCTGGGATGCCTGAGATTCTCTTTGGCCAGGGGTGGGCCGAGGGGAGCCCTTCTCTGCAAATAGCTGCTCCCTTCTTCCAGTTATCTGGACTCTGGGCTTCTTGGTGCTGGTTTGATGGCACTCCTTTGGAGGCTGCCAGGTGTATGTGTCAGTGAGTGGAAGTCACTGAGCTCCCTGGCAGCAGCCTCTGTTCCTGGAGGGTGGTGATGTAGAGATGCTCCCTAGGCAGCCTTTGGCCTGCTGGGGCCTGGCAGATCCTCGAGTGAAACACAAATTCTAGTTGGTATTTAATGAAGACTCAGAGCCAGATATTGGGGAAAAGCTGGAATATCAAAGAGAGGAAACAGACACAGTCAATCCTCACCCAGCCAACTTCTCAGGGTAAAAACTATTTTGAAGAATCCTCAGCCTAGCTCCTCATCGCTTCTACAGAATGCCTGAATGTCTGCCTCCTCCTGCCTTAAATATCTTCTCTGCCCAGATGTTTCACTTCTGCATCATAGTTAGTCATAGTAGGTAACTCACAAGTTCAAGTTTAGTCCTACTTTAGGACAAAACTTGTGAGTTACTACTACTGTTTGACTATTAGACCTTGAACTCAGAAACACTGAAAGATCTCTGTCTCTGAAGTTTTGGGATTAAAGGTGTAGGTCACCATTCCGGGTCTTTCCCATGCTGGGATTAAAGGCATGAGTTACCACCACTCTCTGACCCTCTGTGGGTGATTCTGTTCTCTGATATTCCAGGCTCATTTTATTAAATATAAAATATATCACCACATTCAAGCCTGTGACATTATCTCATATATAGTTTCACTACTTCTGTGTGGCCATGGGTTTCATTTAGAACTGTAGAGACAGAGAATGCCCTGCTGTGGTTAGAGAACAGCCATGGAGAAAAGGATGCTGCTACTATGGGTCCCCATGGTATACAGCACACCCAAACCATAGGCACAGAGGTCAATGAGCTGTGGATATGGAGGCCTGGACCCAGGCACTTGCTTTTCTGGAGGTCCAGGATGGGGAACATAAGTGTCAGGCACAGGGCATTTAAAGCAGGCATGGAAAGACTTTCTCAAAACTGTTTCCCCAGAGGATGGGCTATCATGGGATTCCTCTGGCCTCTAGCTGTGTGTGAGATTAGAGAGAGAAACAGACTTCAGAGACTCCATCTAAGGTAGACAGATACACACTGAAGGGAATCCAGGCCACAGATCCTAACACAGTAGGGCAAGGAGGCGGGAGGCTGAGAGAGCATGTCTCCTCACCCACTCTGGGTAAAAATCAAGTTTCCTACCCCTTGGCCAGAAACTATGTGCTGTCAGGGGCTTTCCATCCATGCATAAGATGGGAATATGCAGGGCTAGTGGAGCTTCCTCAGAACTACACCAAACTTGGCCTGTGAGACAGTGAGTGAGGGCGCTTGCTGTCAGTCTGATGACCTGAATCTGATCCCAGAATCTATGCACAGGAAGGAGAACCAAGTCCTACAAGAAACATGTCCTCTGGTCTTCACATGTTCACTATGACATGAGGCTCACACGTTCACACACACACACACACACACACACACACACACACAAAGATATACAAAACTGGACAATAAAGCTACAGAACGTGGTGTTTCTTTAACCACTTCTCTAAGAAGGCTCTGAGCTCCAATCAGATCTTTGCAGGGGGGACTGAACACTTCAGAGAGAATAAGGTAGTCAAGAAGGGTGTGACCAGGGGCTCAAGTTAAATTAAGAAAAAAGGTTAATGTCTGGGTCTTCAATTCTATTCCATTGATCCACAAGTCTGTTTTTATGCCAGTACCTGGCTGTTTTTATTACTGTAGCTCTATAGTATAACTTGAAGTCAGGGATGGTGATACCTCCTGAGGTTCTTTTGTTGAGCAAAATTGTTTTGCAATCCTGGCTTTCCTGTTATTCCAGATAAAATTGAGTATTGTTCTTTCAAGGCCGGAAAAATATTGTGTTGGGATTTTGATGGGCAGTGCATTGAATCTGTAGATTGCTTTTGGTAGAATTGCCATTTTTACTATGTTGATCCTACCGATCCAGGAACATGGGAGAGCTTTCCATTTTCTGATATCCTCTTCAATTTCTTTCTTCAGTGATTTAAAATTTTTGTCAAATAGATCTGTTACTTCTTTGGTTATAGTTACTCCGAGGTATTTAATGCTATTTTCAGCTATTATAAAGGGTGATGTTTCCCTTATTTCTTTTTCAGCCCTTTTACCTTTAGTGTATAGGAGGGCTACTGATTTCTTTGAGTTAATCTTGTATCATGTTACATTACTGAAGGTGTTTATCAGCTGTAGAAGTTCCCTGGTAGAATTTTGTAGATCACTTATGTATACAATCATATCATCTGCTAATAGAGATAGTTTCACTTCTTCTTTTCCAATTTGTATCCCCTTAATCTCCTTAGAGAAGCCTTCTTAAATGGAGCTTGAAGTCAGAATGATGGGCAGACCAGGTTATCACTATTGGCCAGGGCTCCAGTAAGTGGAACAGAACCCTAACAAAGGCAGGGGTGAGGAAAATCCAGAAGCTATGGAGATTAAGTTGAATCATTAAAATTATAATTTATAGGTGTGCAAATTTAAATTTACAGTGCCCACATTACAGACACTGAGGAAAGAATAACATGGCCAGCAGACTGAAATGAGCCATGGGGGGGGGAGTGGGGACAAGATCCAAGAAGGCTAAAAGAACCAGGTGAGCAAAGAGTGCATGGCTGGAGGCAGGTTTCTATAGGAACCAAAGCTGGGGGACGGGAGTGAAAACTGCAGAGGTTTAGGTGAGAGGTGCTGGGAGGAGCTGCAGGTGCCTAGAGCCTAGAGGATGCGCTTTGGTACCTCAGTCAGCCATTTGTCCTGCCTTTCTTTGGGACCTATCAAGGATACCAAAACTCACTTTCCAACGCTGTGAGGCTGTGTCACCTCAGAGCTTCAGAAGTTTTCTCAGAGTTTGTCTAAGAGTTCAGCTAATGACTTGTAACCCTGTAATTGGAAGTAGGGGGTGCAATTCACTGATGACTTCACTCATAGCAAGTCCTAGTGCTGAGAAGTGTCCCACACCAGTTCCAAGTGCTAAATCAGATGGTTTTCTGGATACAGTCATCCCACAAAATACAGATTTGCTAGCAGAGAGTAAATTGCCTTTGGTTTCAATTAAGAGAAAGAAAGTAGAGTTTAATGAAATAAACAGTCACCAATAAGCAAGGCTTTGTAAAGGAGGTGACTGGAGGCAACTCAAACTCTAGGCAGAGGCCTGGAAAGGCAAAACACAGTTATATTGAACTGCAGAATGTGAGTGGGCATTTTACTGATTAAATTAACACCATGTTGGAGGTGGTGATACACCCTTTAATCTTAACACTGGGGAGGCAGAAGTAGGTGGATCTCTGTAAATTCTAGACAGAACTGATCTATAGAGAGACCAGCAAGTGAAATAGTAAGACCTTGTCTCAAAATAAATATACATAAACAGTTAAAAATTAACTCTAGCAACAGCCTTGGGGCTGAAATTCTTTTAAACTGTGTCTCCTTGAGAAACAGGACATGGGTTTGGGAGTTCGTTAGAGGCTTGGGGAGTCTCCTCAAACTAGCACACTTCCGGTCATAGCCACTAAGGAAGTTGGTAAGTAGAAGCAGCTGTTAGTACCAGACTTGCATTATCTGAGTTCAAAGCTGGTTACACTGAGCAAGATAGGGCAGGAACTCAAGCGCTGAGTATCACCCATGTGAACGCTGACTCATTGTGGGACAGTTAGACATCCTCAATCCTGGGACACTGATTTCATAGCAATGATGCTCTCACAGATGACCCTACTTGAAAGAGGTACATATTGCATGAGTTCTAGTTAACATATAATGAAAACCTGGAGCCAGATATTGGGTAAAAGTTGGAATACCACAGTCAATTCTCACCCAGCCAACTTCTCAGGCAGAACAGGGTAAGTCCTCAGCCTGGCTGTTAGCTTCTACAGGATGCCTGAATGTCTGCCTCCTCCTGCCTTAAATATCCTGCCCCCAGCTGTTTCACTTCTGGGTTCAACTCTGCATCATAATCCTAGAGTTAGGATTAAAGGTGTGAGCTACTACTGCTTGGCATTGGATTCACAGAAATACAGAAAGATCTCTGTCTCCTAAGTGATGGTATTAAGGGCATGGATCACCACTCTCTGACCTTCATGGCTTGACTATGAGTGATTTGGTTTTCCAATATTCCAGCTTGATATTATTAAATATATATTACCACAGGCATACTTTCAAAATGTTGTTCAAATGACTACACTATGATTCATATGTGTGCTAAAAATAAAACTAAATGAAATACAAGCCACTTTAGAAAAAAGTACAATCTCAGAGGATATGACAGATTTGACCCTTTGAATACTGGGAAATAATCTGGGGGATTCAATGCCCTAGTCTAAGCTTCATGGGCACTAGGTAGGAATGGGCACTAGGTATATATATATACACATAGGAAAACACTCAAACATAAATAAATCTAAAGATATACTCGGCTAAGGAAAATAAACCAGATACATTTTCAAGCACACACTTCTTTTAGTTCATTTCGGCTGCTGTCTTAGTTTGGGTTTCTATTGCTATAATGAAAAATCATGACCAAGGCAAATTGGGGAGGAAAGGGTTTATCTGGCTTATGTTTCTACATCCATAGCCCATGAAGGAAGTCAGGACAGGAACTCAAACAGGGTGGGAACCTGGAGACAGGAGCTGATGCAGAGCCCATGTAGGGGGGCTGCTTACTGGCTTACTCAGCATGACTTGCTCAGCCTGCTTTCTTATAGAACCCAGGACTGGCAGTCCAGGGGGGCATGGCTCACATCAGTAACCAGTTAAGAAAATATCCTGCAGCTGGATATTATGGAGGCATTTTCTTACTTGAAGTTCCCTCCTCTTAGATGACTTTAGCAATCCAGCATGGCTGCTTTGATTAAACACTGTGAGCTGCTGGCTTATAAACAAAAGATGTTTATTTCTCACAGTAGAAAGTCCAAAATCAAAGAGCTAGAAAATTTGGTATCCAAGGAGGGACCACTTTCTCCTTCTAACATGTTTTCACATGATGAAGGACAAGCTAGCTCTCCGGGTCACTTTAATTAGGACATTAAGCCCATGTAAAGGCTCCACTTTCAAGACAATCACCTCCCAAAGGCCTCATCTAATGGTAACAGTTTCAAAATAAGAATGGAGTTGTAGGGAGGCACAAGCATCCATACCATAGCAACACCATATAGTTCCAGCTATATTTTATTTCTAGTATTTTTACAAGAATCTGGGCATAATGGTACATCCCTTTAATCACAGCACTCTGAAGGCAGAGGCAGGTGGATCTCTGTGAGTTCCAGGACAACCAGGGCTATGTAGTGAGACCCTGTCTCAAAAACAAAACAAACAAACAAAGTGGGGAGAGAGATTAGAAAAATTTAATCTAGTCCTCAGTAACAATATTACCAGTTACTTGGGGGATAGTGTGGGAGATAGGGTGGAGGATTAGCTGGGAGACAGCATAGGCCATCTCTTGACTGTAGTAATTATACAGATAATACATTTGTCAAAACTTGCTGAACTTAAGAAGTTGAAGCATTTATCAGATCTGGATTATGCTGTAAAAAGAACTACATACAGGTATTCCTGTTGGGACAGCCAACCAGAACAAAACAGAACAGAAAGCTGTAAGAACAGACCATAGTACCTGGGAATAGATGAGGTATGCTACACAGAAGAAGCCAGAACAAACCAGCAGAAAAATAAGAAACTGAGGGAGAACTGGGCTTCTACATGGAAAAAAGACAAACCACAAACAAAAATAGTTTGCTTAGGGGGCAGGGCCAGACCTAACTCCCAAAGCAAAATATAAAATGTTTTAAAGCATGAGAGAATGGTACCAGAAAAAAAAGTCTAAATATGTTTGAGAGCATATTTCTGCATTTCAAATCACTTGGTCATTTTCTATGCAGACTCAATTTCTGCTTCTGGACTATAAATCTCCCACTGTCCTGGTTGTGTTGAGTTCAGTACGCCCTGTCTCCTACTGCAACACCAACTGTCATGGGGATGTGAGGCTAGAGCTTCACACATAAGTGCTCCACCACTGGAATCTTTATCTATTCGCAGACAGTAGGTCCCTCTTGAGTTTTTCTTCTCATCTTAAGAAGGTTTTCATTTTTAGACAAGGTTTCTCTGTAACAACCCTGGCTGTTCTGTAACTTGTTCTGTAGACCAGGCTGGCCTTGAACTCATAGAGATCCATCTGTCTCTACCTCCCAAGTGCTGAGATTAAAGGCTTACGTCACCACCACCGGGTTTAAGAGGTCTTTTGACAATTTTTCCTTAGCATCCTTAACATTCCTTTAACATGCTGTGCTATGTAAACTGGAGAAATAAACATTCCCATTTCTGAAGCATGTGTTAATCCCATTGAACAAAAGTAAAGACCAATGATCCGAATTTTCTGGTCGAATTATGCAAGCTTTATTTTCTGTCAGACAGGGCTATTTCCCTAAAGCAGGGTTTGAGAGAGTAGTCCTAAACACAGGGAAAATGAGGTTTGTTTTGTTTTTTTCTATAGCCTCCAAACTGAAAAACTAGGGGGTTTCCAAGGATTTTGGTTATGTAGGAATTTGGTGGACCATCTCAAAATCATTTGGCAGAACATCTTATCAAAATATAAGGTGTGGAACATGTCAATTTCCAGAAAACAGGTCAAGACACGGTCGGACTTAAGTTTTACAGAAAGTAAGAATGAACTTATTTTGACCTTGTAACAAGATAGCTTCTAAGCTGAAGATGGAATCAGGCTGGTCCATCACTCAGAGAAGTTCAAATGAAATCAAAACAAAAACGTGTCTATGCTTTGCCAGCCCAGGCTGGACTGACCTGGAATTGCTTTGTCTGAGAAGGAACGCCCTAGCTCCCGAACCAATGAAGAAATCTCCAAGTGGCCTGTGAATCCAAAGTGAAAGATTCTCCCCTGCGTCTAGTTCAGGTGACTTCTTTCCCTTGGACTATGTCATTAGCAAAGGTGGCAGCTGGCGTTGGTGACGACCCTGGGTGCAAGGCCTATGGGAGCAGTATCAAGCAGTGCACATTTGTCTCAGGAAATATTTAGGTAGCTTTCTGAAAATATGGGTAAGGTTTCTAAGAGGGGGTCATTCTTGTCGTTACTGTAGCGCCTTTTGTCTAAAAACCCAAAGAGGTGAGCATGACCGCTCCACCCTGGAGGGGTGGGGAGCTCGCACCCGGCACCATTTAACGGATTAGAAAATCTAGGTCACAACCGGCTCGCATCCTGAACACGTATCCGTTAAGGACCAATAAATGTCCTCCCCAACGCCGCACCGCTACATATACTAAAGACTAAACTAATAGGAACAAAATCCCTCCGCACCAAAGCCCCTGGCTTCCAAATCAGAGACCAGACTATAGGCAGCCAACCCGACAGACGCAAACTCATCAGCACATCACGAATGCCCGCCCCTTCCGGCCACTTGCAGGTTCCGGAGTAGGCGGGGCCTGCACCGGAAGTGCAGCAGCTTTGCGCTCTGTGTGTTCCGGGAGGCCGGATTCTTCCGGAAGCGCCTGCTGTAAGTGGTAACTCCCTCAACACCAGGAATGCTCTGAGTAGTTACAGACAGACCCGCCTTAACCGGTAACGGCCCTATGAGGGGGGTGCAGCCGTGGCCGCCAGGAGGCGGGAGGCGTCCTAGCCCACGATCCCAGCAGTTGGGTATTCATAGCAACCAGGTTTCGGTTAGTGTGATAGCCTATTTAAAGAGAGTAGCTGTAGAGAGAAAAGTGGAAAGAAAGGCTTGGTCTGACTTTACAGGACCGGGTATTTTTCTCGGCGAGGGAGCTATGAGGAGGTGCAGGTTACTAGCTTCTGGGTACTCAGAGTATGTTGTCTGCCTCTGAGTCTTTTTTCTTCTGGGCTAACACATCCTGGCTCACTAGCTGCCTTTCTGTCTTGTTCGTTCCTTTTCTGTCTCCTGACTTCTTGACCTAATGTCCAGGGAAGTGATCGAGGAGGAATGGAGTTACTCAGGTATTAGGCTTGAGCATCTGGGAGGCTGGGTATTGCTATATCAGCATAGAATTGATGCAGAGTGACAGGCACTGAAGAAAGACCTGTGAACCTAGGTCTGATGGTGGGTGATGAGCAGTGCAGCCTGGAGACTGTCCGTAGGGCTCATGGAGGCAGCCTAAGGAATATCTCTTAAGGGGCTTTTAGAGGGAGCGGAGACCAGATAAGGGACTGAGTGGTCAGAAATGGGAGGAGAATACAAGAAAATGCAGTAGTCTGTGATGGAAGGCACAGAACATTCCAGAGGGTGGAAGCAGGCAGGCAGGCACTCCTGGTGGGTGTTGTTGCAGAAAATCTGATTAAGTTGGTGCCGGGGTGGCCTGGGCACGAGGCACAGAGGAGTAGGATTGACAGGCGTGGGAAGGAAAGAAAGAAGCAACCCTCTGGGGATGTGTGACATAGAAAGGAACATGAGAAAGAATACCTCTGGTCCAGCTGCTGGAGAACAGACCTGTCCTGAGATTTTTCACAGCTGGCTTCCAGAGAAGGAACTGCAGAGGAAATGAGCAAAGCCTCTAGCCTGGGACTCTGGGGGCACAGCTGGCACATTGCCTCTTATCTCTTGGTACCCGCCCTGTCTCTGCTTTGTTAGTGAGTGACCACAAGACCTTTGTGTGCTTTGTCCATAAAATGAAAAGATCAAGTGTTTCTTACCTCAGACACTGAAAGGAAAAAAAAAAAGTTATTTGGCAAAGATGATGAATTCAGATCCCGTGTGCAGGGGATCATGGGACCCATCAGCTGAAAGAATAGAATTGCAGCTCACCAAGGATGTCATGTCCTTGCAAGAGTAGTGTCCTGAGGTAGTGGACTGTCATTTGTGTATTATACTACCTCATGCTTTTTGGTTCTCGTTCCTGTCTGGCCTCTGGCCTTGAAGTCCCCAGAACTATGGGTTGATGGAGAGTCATTATTTTCATATTGCCTTGCTCTGGGCCTATTTTCTCATTCCCCCAAGTTTCCAAGCATATTGGAAATGGAAAAAAAAATAATAAGTCACCCTAGAGAAGACACTCCTAGGATCAGTGGAACAGGAAGACCCTGCTGTGAGCTTCAATTCTGTGACCAGACCCAAGAACCCAGCTCCCATCCTAGCTTCTAGGACTGAGTTCACACCAGAGTTACTAGACCCCTTAGACTTAGCTGGGCTGCCAGGGAGGACCTGTTAAGACAGGGTGAATTGATTCTCTGAGCATAGATATGGCCTTGTCAACATAAGGGGGAAATCAGGTCTTCCGGCTCCTGGGAAGGGAAAAAAAAAAAAAAAAAGCATGAGAAAGACTTTTCCTTACAAAGAAGCAGCCCTTGCTCCCTGCCAGGTGGCACATTGGTCACTTAGCTGACTTGACCAAATTTTCCTGGAGTAGCAGGGAGAAGGTGCCCTTGACCCAGATGCCTACATTGGGAAGAGAAGAACATGTTCTTTGAAGAATCTGGTCTTTGTCCCAGTGCTTTCTAGGTGAAGTGCTGGGCCATCTGGACAGAGTAAGCCAAAGGGAGGCTCCAGAGCCCAAGGCTGCATGTGTTTGCCTGTGCAGCCTGAGAAGAAGTGTCCAGGCAGAAGGTCTGAGGACGGAGAGAGGGAGGGGACAAGGCAGTGAAGACAAGCCTTTGCTGCTCATGGTTGGCCAGGCCTCCTCCAGTCCTTCTACCAGCTTTCTCAAGTGACTAGATTAGAGGTAAACCGTTCTAGGGAAGATGTAGAGACAGGGCAAGCTGACATCCTTATGGTCTATGTCTTAGTCATGTTACTATTGCTGAAGAGACCATGTCCCTGAGAACTGTTATAATGGAAAGCATTTAATTGGGGCTTGCTTACAGGCTCAGAGGTTCAGTTCATTGTCATCTTGGTGGGAAGCATGGTGGTATGAAGGCAGACATGGTGGTGGAGAGGTAGCTGAGAGTCCTACATCTGGATTGGCTGGCACCATAAAGAGTGAGCATCTCAAACCTCAAAGCCCATCCCCACCCAGTGACACATTCCTTCAACAAGATCACACCTAATAGTGCCATCCCTCCGAGCCTATGGGGACCATTTTCATTCAAAGCACCACAGTCCGTCTGGTACCTTAAAGGGCATATGAAAGTCTGGGCAGGGGTGGTGCATGCTTTTAATTCCAGCAGTCAGGAGGTAGAGGCGCAAAGATCTCTGACTTCAAGGCTAGCCTGGTCTCCAAAGCTAGTTCTAAGACATCCAGGATGTTTACACAGAGAAACGCTGTCTTGAAAAACAAAACAAAAATAAAACAGGAGCCTTTGACTTGAAACATTTTTTCAGAAACTCAGAGGTTAGGTGTCTCATATTCCCCAGACCAAGCCCAGACATTCCAGACATCAGAGTTTTATTTGTTTCCGTTGTCTTCACACCAGCTGTATCTTCTGTGTTCAGTGTTAGGCCATTTTCAGGCATTGTAAATCTCAGGGGTGATCCCTCATCGTAGGCCTAGCCTGTCACTTGGTCAGTAAGCATGGGATCGAGTGGGAAAGGAGACCAACTGTGACAGCCCAGGTGAGGCGGTGAGAGGGACAGAGTCAGAGCAGCCGGTCTTGTCTACCAGCGCTGCTGGCCTGCTGTAACGTGTTGTCTAATACCCAGACGTCCCACTCCTGGACGGGATGGGCCCTGACACCATTGGTACTGGGTACAGCTGAGCAGTGCTCTTCTGACTTTAACCCTGCCTTTCCCACAGTGATCCAGGGACAGGCAGGAGGGCATATGTAACCCTAGTTTGTGGCCTGCACAGTCCTGGACACACAAGGCTCAGCCTTGCACTCTGTCTCCTCTGAGCTCCTTAGAGTGTCCACGGCCCAGTGAACCAGAGTATTACAGGCTAGTGAGCTGGCAGAAGAGTAAATATCATGAACAAGAATACCCTCCCCGAGATGTACTGTCGAGGATGTGCAAGATCTCTTCCTGACCTGGTCAAATCATTTGTGGGGAGCTCTCTGAAGACACTGCTGCCAGTGAGTCGCAATTACTGCTGGATGGTGCTCTGAGCCTGGTTTCCTTGGGGGAGGGATACTAAGTGGTATTGATCTTGTGAACTTACACCTACAGGCTCTGAGCAGCCTTGGCGTGGGCAGAGTCCTAATGTTCTTTGCAGGTGTGACTGCCCATCTAGCTCAGACTCCTGAGTTTGGACCCAGAGTCTGTGGTCTGAGGGATGGTATTTGGAATGAGGCCTGCTTTTGTTTTTCTGTCTGAGTGAACTTTGTCTTCTGTGGGCAGCATCAGCATCGTCCCTCCCCCACAGGCAGACTCTCACAATGATGTCTCACACACACACACTCACATGGGCTCACTGTCCCACAGCCATTGATGACATGCTTGCTCTCCCCCACATTTTAGAGCTGGATTAAGCACTCCTGTTCCTTGCTCCAAAATGGCTTCCTGAACTTCTTCACCTCCCCCAGCTTGCCCTTTTGAGCTATGATGCCATACCTTCAGTAGCGCTATGCTGTCCCGCTGACCTCATGCCGACCCGAGAAGTGATACTGAAGCCCAAGAGCTACTTGGGGATCTGGGGAGAGTGGGGTAGGGGTTGGCTGGAGTTGGAGCAACAGAGTGAAAAGAGCTCAACACAGCTCCTGTGTTAACCTCCATCCTGTCCTACCTCCCTTGACCTCAGCTTCCTCTGTACCTAGGACTAAATACCTAGCCCCCCACCCCCTGCCTTATAGCTCCAGTCAGAGGTACAGGTTGGTCTTCACATTCTGGATACCATTTTAATTTTAGTGATAATGTTGGGAAAATGGAAATAATAGTTTTGAATGAATAAAGGAAGTTACAGCACTTTCTTATTGGGTTTTCATGTCTGGAAAGTGATAGTTACCTGTTGTCTATTGAAAAATGCATCTTAGCCAGGAGTAGGGTTTGCCTGTGATCTGAGTTCTCAGGGGTGGGTGGGATGGAGGAAAGCAGGAGTATTAAGAATCCAAAGCCAGCTTGGGTTACATAAAGTTCTGTCTCAAAAGAAAAAAAATCAACAAACCAACCAGTCAATAAAAAAACTTTTCAAAAAGGGAACCCCTTAGGGTTAATTAAAGGTATATCATAATAGTTACTAGAAAAATCAAGTATCAATATTTTTGTTTGAAGTCCAGATTAGAGCCAAACTGGCATTTTGGGTTCGAAGCCTCAAGTAGTATGAGTGTGACCAGTGGAGTGATCCAGAGCCACTTCTAGGCTGGGGCTGTGTCCTGCCCTGTTGCTTAGACGTCTCTGGAATCAAGGCTGTGGTCTGACATTGGCGAGGCCTTTGCAAACACCATGGCCACGAGTGTCTATTTGTGTGAGGCAAGAAGAAACTGGTTTAACATGATTCACTAGCCAGTGTTGGTTCACACTTCCAGAGTCTGATACCAGGCAGTTTATTTTAAACATTTTTTTTTTTAAGAGAGAGTTTTTTTTTTTTTTTTAACTTTATTTATTTATTTATTTGCGTTGGTGTTTGCCTGGAACTGGAACTACAGACAGTTGTGAGCTGCCATGTGGGTGCTGGGAATCGAACCCGGGTCCTCTGGAAGAGCAGACGGTGCTCTTAACCGCTGAGCCATCTCTCCAGCCCCTATTTTAAACATTTTTAAGTACAGTACAATTTGGGAAAAGTTTCCTGGTGTATCAATTCCATGTGCATAACAAAGTTTAGGGCATAATTATATTGAAACTCTTTTCAAAGGACATGTCGTCTCTTCCATAAAAATAGGTTCTATAAATAGAATACATACGTCATCTTAAGGTCCCAGGAGAGGATCTGGATCTGGGTCATACAGATAGCATAGAGGTCACCTAGGCTGTTAACCACCTCCATTCCCAGCCCTTTGAGCAGAAAACAACTCTCTCTCTCTCTCTCTCTCTCTCTCTCTCTCTCTCTCTCTCTCTCTCTCTCTCTCACCACATATTTAATATTCCTTGTTTCTGTGAGCACAAGGACTTCAGTCCCTCTGCATGGCATCCTGCTGTACCTGCAGCACAGGACACAAATGCTCAGGAGAGGCTGGCCTGATTCTCTGTCTCTCTTTAGGGTCCAAACAGAGATGAGGGAGAGCACAGCTGGCTGATTCCCAGACACCGAATCCGTGTGGTTATAACAGCACTGCCCCGGCCAGGCTGTCTGAATCGTCAGTATCATGGAGCCGCCTGGAGAGAAGTCAGGAGAGGCCCAGGGGCTGAGCATCACACCTCAGCTGCTCAAGTCCCACTCTGGAGAGTTTGCCCTCGATTCCATCCTGTTGCTGAAACTTCGGGGTTTAGGGCTAGTGGACCTGGGTTGTTTGGGGGAGTGCCTGAGCCTTGAGTGGCTTGACCTCTCAGGCAACGCACTTACCCACTTGGGCCCACTAGCATCCCTGCGCCAGCTGGTTGTGCTCAACGTCTCCAATAATCGGCTGACAGGGTTGGAGCCTCTGGCAGCCTGTGAAAACCTGCAAAGCCTCAATGTTGCTGGTAACCTGCTGGCCACTCCTAGCCAGCTGCAGTGTCTGGCTGGACTGCAGGCTCTGGAGCACCTGAGGCTCCGGGACCCTTTGACTCGGCTCAGCAACCCGATGTGTGCCAGTCCGTCCTACTGGGCTGCGGTTCGGGAGCTGCTGCCTGACCTCAAAGTCATAGATGGGGAACGTGTGAGTGGGCGGGGCAGTGAGCTGTACCAGTTATGCCGAGACCTGGACAGTTCCTTGCGCCCTAGTTCCAGCCCAGGTCCCAGAGCCATAGAGGCCCAGCCATGGGTGGAGCCTGGCTACTGGGAATCCTGGCCCATGCAGAACAGCTCCATTCTGGAAGAGGCCTGCCTGCAGTTCCAGGACACGCTGCAGGAATGCCTTGACCTGGACCGCCAGGCTGCTGACACCTTGGCCCAGGCCCAGCAGGCCCTGAGTCCTGCAGGAACCACCTCTTCCTTCGTCTTCTGAATGGGCCTCGAAGTCCAAGCCTTCTCATTCTACCCTGTGCCCTGCCGTTTTCTCTGCTCACTGACCCTGCAAACTAGGTTGTTCATTTATCCCTTTCTTAAGAGCATCCTAACTCCTACCCTGCACCTCCCCAAGGACACTTGCTGCCCTCCTTCCACACAAGCAGGAGCTTTCCAGATGGCCTCTAGCAGGTGAAGGAGATCCCTCACTATCTGGCAAATACTGCTCCCGGCCCAGGGGCATGCTGAGCCAGGGCTCTCCCAGTCGCCAAGCCTGGGGCCTTGTGCTAACTCTTCAAATATTAAAATAATTCTCTGCTCATTTGTGTCATTTCTTGTCTCTTCCTCAGCAAAATATGGGCTTCCATACCTCTGCTTTGGTTCTGTAGGAGACTCTTACACTCCACCTCTGTTCCTTCCTGGCATAGGCAGGAAGTGTGGACACGGACACACACACACACACACACACACACACACACACACAATCTTTGAGCTGTTCCTGTATGTTGAGGTTGAGCTGAGGGAAGAACAACACCACAAGGTTGGAAAGGAGCAGATTCAGCAATTTTATTAGCTTGGAGTATGAAATCTTTGGGAGCCTATGTGCGTCCACTGGGTACTGCCTCCGAAGTACAGAAAGAGAGTTCTAGAGAAGGGAAAAGCAGACTGAATGTGAGGGAGGTGGTTTTGGTCTAGCATTAGCTTTCTTCCAAGCTTCATACATCCTTTCTCTGGCTCCCACAGCCCAATTTTTGTGCCAAGGGCCCTCTCTCCCCTCTAATAACCTACCTGCTCAGGGCTTATGTGGGTTGCCTGGCCCTGGAGAAGGCAAACCGTCCAGGGAAGGCATGGCTTTGGGAGTGCTCGCCAGTCTCTGCTATCCTAGTGCACTGAGACTCGTGAGGCTCCTGAGGCTCCTGCAGAACCAGTATCTGTTGCAGCAGTGCCCGCCCGGGAGGAGAGGCACCACCGCAGCCCCCAGGGACCATCTCAGCCATCCCCTGCCCCACCCTCCAACTTCCAGTGCTTATCCCACAGATCCTCTGTGGTCTGTCTGTCCAGCCCTCTCCCTAACCTCTGGCCCTTCTTACCTGAAGCCCTTGCTTCAGTACTGGGCAGTGAACCATCCGGCCCAGAACTTTACCCTTGGGGTCCAATTTGATGCAGGCCAGACATTTCCGCTTCCTCTAGGGTGGGATATGAGAGAAGGAAAGTAGTGAGAGGCTGTGAGGGTGGGGGTGGGGACTGGCCTTCTTGGCATTGTCTAGAGTGGAGGGATAGGGAGGCTGAGTAAGAATGTCCTGTGTGGGTTCAGATGTTTGAATATTTGGCCTCCAGGCTGTTTCAGGAGCTTTAGGTTTGTCTTTGAGAGTCTAGAGCCTTAGAGCACTCGCAGTTCACTTTATCTGCTGCTTGCTCTGACTACCCCGCCTTCTGGTGGCCATCTCTCCCTGCCTCCCTGCCATAATGGACTTTTATTCCTACTGTTGGTTGGTTTTAGTCCTGGTGTTTTATCATGGCAACAAAAATATAACTAATCCAAGGGGCAAGGGGATCTGCAGGCCAGAAGGACATGCAGCCTTCCCCCAGGGTAGGAGATTCTTAGGCGTTCTCTTCTTTGGACATGGTCTTAAGTGCTGATCTAGAACTTGTAGTTTACCTGTTTTAACTTCTCCAATGCTAGAATTTCAAGTGCATACTCCCCTGCCTTGCCTGCAGAATATAGTACTTGTGCAGGAATCATTCCTGTGTGAGCATGCACATGTGTACAGCTCATACACAGTATTCCACTTAAGTATGTTTACAAGTGCCAGTGTGAATGTGCAAACATGTATAAAGGAAAGAATCTTCCCCAGATGATGTCTGTCTCTGTTTCTCTTTGGTGTGAGCGCGTGTGCGTGTGCGTGTGCATGTGTGTGTGTGTGATATAAGTCAGACAAGGACATTTGAGTGTCCTGCTATATCTCTCTGCTTTATTCCCTTGAGACAAGATCTCTCAGTGAACTTGGAATTAGGCTGGCAGCCAGCAAGCCTGGAGTATTCTGGTCGGCTGCCCACTACTGTGCAGGAGCTAGAGGAGTGTGCAGCCATGCCCAGCTGTTTTCATGGGAGCTGGGGATTCAAACTCAGGTCCTCATGCTTACACAGCAAGGACTCTAACCACCATGTCCTCATATTTACAGTCCCCCTTTGAGATTTCATTTGAACAAAAGGTCCTGGAACCAAGATATTGTAAATCACCAGCATAACCCAGTCCCTTCCCTTAACCGATGGAGAGAATGAAGACCTTCAGTGAACCCACAAAGCTGTTAGAGAATGAGAGTCTTAGCCTGAAATGCTGAACCTACAGCCCAAGGTCACTCCATCGCAGCAGTGTCACCCTTAGGGTGTTTGATTACTGTGAAACCCTGCAGTGAACTGCCCACAGCCTGGTTGAGGTACAGAAGAACTCCATAGAGAAGTCCTTTAGGAGGAGCTTGGATAAGTGGGCCCACTCTAATGGAGAGACTTCCCTCTTCCTTGTAGACAACCCCAGTGATGAGCACAGGGCTTCTCTGGACTCCAGTTCATACCCGGGCAGCCAGTCCCATCAAAAGGGCCCCATCACTCACCCCGTTTGGTTTGGTTTTGCAATTGGGGCTTTTCCAGTCCTTCCTGAGACAACCGGTCTGCTGGAGCTTAAATTCTAACCTCACAAAAGTGCCGGCTGAGAACAGCTAGAGACAGACAAGAAGGTCAGCAGGTAGTTCCCAGACGTCACTCTCCTCCCCCAAACACCATAACTTGGAATTGTCACAGCCTGGGAAGGCTGGCTGGGAATTCACTGGGCTCCGGGCTGCAGTGCCCCTTCCCCTCCCCAGCCACACCACTAACCATGTCTTCAGCGCTGTCCACACCGATCTCTTGGAAGGCCCACTGCACAAGCGGGTATTTGTGGAACTCCTCCACGGCCACCTGCAGGCCCCTGCGCTGTGTCTCACTGAGCTCCAGCTCGGTCCCATGTATGCTCACCATGCCCAGCCACAGGCCCAGGGAGAGCAGCAGGCACCTCATGGCTTCACCTCAGTCCTGGTCCTGCAAAGATGGTGTGTGGTCTTCAGCTCTTAGAGCTGGGGTTGGGGATGAGAGACACCTTCTTCCTGACCTACTCCAAGGGCCAGAAGTAGCCCTTCCTGAATCTCCACTGGTAATTCAGCTAGCCCTTCTCACTCCACAAAGCCTTGTTTCCTGGTGCCAGCAAAGTTTTAGGGTTCTCTGCCAACAGCCCCAGGAAGCAGTTCTGCTGGCTATGGCCACTTTGAACCATTTCTCTCCCTTCTGGGTCTCCCCTTCATCCCCCAAATCCCCAGCCTCTCTCTGGTACCTTGAAAAGTGTCAGGTTTGTTGCTTTAGCAAGGCCTGTCCCTATGTGGTCCCTGGAGTAGCTCCCTGGAAGCTGTTCCCTCCCACCCTCTCATCTCCTTTTTCTCCTCTCTCTTGGTCCCCATAGCCCCGCCTTTCCCCACTGACCCTTCTCCCAGAGTCCGGAGTTTTGGAATTTCTCATTTCCCAAAGTCCCTGACCTTCCTCTTGGATTGGGCCAAAGGAGGGGGAGGGGGAGGGCCTGGAACACCAAATGAGACAGGCTGCAGGCCGAATATTTTTTAGAAGACGTAAATGTGGGAGGACATGCCAACCCAAGTCGGGTGGAAACTGCAAAATGCTTAACCCTCTCTGCACCAGGGCTGCAGCTGCCACCAAGGCAAGTGTTTCTGGTAGTGGGTGTCCTTCCATCCCACCCCACCCCAACCTGGCCCTGGGTTCTCTAGTATCAGACAGATCTTCCATCTTTGCCTCTTCTCCAGCCTCAGTCTCATTCTGTCATCTTTCAACATATCACTGGGGTCACTTGAGGGAGTGAGTTATGGAAGAACCCTGCTTGAACACGTGATCTTCCACTAGAAGGCCACAGATGGGGAAACTGAGGCTCCTTCAGTACCAAGGTAGCTGGTTTGTTGCTTCATCTTGTCTTGTGTGTCCAGTACTCCTGTGTCACTGGCTAGCCTTCCTCATCTGCCTTTCAGGCATCTCTCTCCTATCAGATTTTCCTGATGTCTGACTCACATGAGCCTAACTTTGGTTGACGTCAGTTATTTCCTTGTAGAGGCTCTGAGCAGACTTCCTCTTGTGGTCGTTCCACTCCTTAGGACCCCCCCCCCACAACACACACACACCAGATCTCCACTAGTAGAACTACTAGGCTGGATGCACTTTCATCTACTGCCTACCCTGGACTGTACCTGACTCTTGACCCCAACTCACTTCTCCAGCTAGACTGCTAAGTCTTATGCTGTTACTATTTCCTAACTGAATGAAGCCTTTAAGGTTGAAGGACTGTTGTGCTCTCTGAAGAACTTTCTTTGAAGTCCCAGTTGCCCAGGGCTGCCCTTTCTTTCCAGGGAGATGGAAATCCTTGGCAGAGACTCTCTTGTCAGTGCATTTCAGGAATGCACCCTGAGAGGGGAAGGCTCTTCTGCAGGTCTGCCATTTCTGTCAGCACCACATGCTGCTTTTCTTGGCCATTCCTGAGGTCTCATCCTAAGCCAAATGACATAAGGTCTCAGATGAGCTGTCAGGATATGAGGAGCCTCCAGGTGAGATGGAACGGTCTGCTGAAACTCATAAGGGAAGGAGAGACAGTGTCCATGGGTTGAGAACCACTGTGAAATGGACACTAAGATGCTGAGCCCATCTTACATGGATCTTAGCCTATTTAAAAGCTTCTTGTGACTTTCTGTCCCAGCCCTATGTGGTCTTCTGCTTTATCAAGTGCTTTCTAAACCCATAAAATGCTCAGAGGTTAACATTATATCATAATGAACTCTCTTTATAAAGAGTTTGTATTAAATTTCTGAGGCAGCTTACAGGGACAGGATTCTGACCAACAGACAGAATGATGTTTATTAGCACATAAGGTTAGGGTAGCATTTCTCCTGCAAGGATCTGACGTGATCTGTCAAGGGGAAAGCTGGTTGTAACTCCTTATAGGACAGGATGAAGGGCTTGAGAATGGGAAACTGTTGCAGCCATGGGGAGCTATGTGCGGTTCTGCAGCCTGTCTTTTCTGAACTGATTCAACCAAGACAGATTATCTTGGGGGATAGTTTATCTTTGTAAACATTCTTTTCTGGGATGACTGAGAAAAATCATCTTGTTGTTGTAGGAATCCTGTTTTACCACCAAAACACTCTAACTCCTGTTTTACCACTCAAAACATTCTAAATTCTTAAAAGGCATAAAAAATTGGGGGGGTATTGATCCTTGTTTAACTGCTTCCTGATGATGAGGGTTATTTTCATGGGGGCTAGTTTAAAGTCCACTGAAGAGTGTGTCCTCTGCTCACTTAGCAGGAGGTGAGTTTTAGCTTGATCGGCTTTGAAGAATCATGCAGTTGCTGCCATGCATTCCTGGAGAAACTTTTGAAAAATAGTTATGGAGAGCTATAAATAGATGATTTGGCTATAGAGGAAAACTGAGAGATTTCCCAGAAAGGAGGACTGGGAAGGAGAAGTCGGGGTGGGAGAGGCCGACTGAGCTATGATAGGAGGGAATTCAGGGCAACAGTGACAAGTTCTGCTGCCAGACATGCTTCACCACAGTGAGCTAGCGGAAGCAGCAAGGAGCCACAGAGCACTGGAAGAAGGCAACGGGACAAAATGGAGGACTGAGGCAAGGAATTGGCCTGAGGTGATGGAATGAAAGTTCCTTTCAGCCAGAGTTTCTCTACAGCATTTAAAGGTCTTTTCGCAGACACATCAGGAAACAGTATTGTAGGATAAAAGCCATTGAGACAGCTTACAGGGAAAATTTTGTTCAGGTATATGTGAAGTTCACCAAGTAAAACATTTAAAGATAGAGTAAAAACTTAAGTATAAGGACAATAAGGAGGAAGGAGAGGAGACAGTGTAGGAATACATAGCAAAGCTCTATCTCAAACCAGTTAGAGCGTGTAGGTGCAGAAGCAGCATCATTTGTGGAGGGAGGAGTGACCTGTTACTCAGGTGGAGGTCTGATCATCTTCCTGGTCTTAAATCCCAGCTGTAATTGTTTTAAGCAGGCACCACTGGAGTTATTATTGATCAAGTTTTAGACAGAGGGTCTTTTATTTCTGTTCCACCTGCAGATGGAAGCAGACAACCTGAAAAACATAACATGTATTTATTCTCTTATAAAGGTGTCAAATTGCCAAATAATACCAATATCGGTAACCTAGAGACCATTAAGCAGAAAACTATAAAAATACAAGCAAGAGTATCCAGACTTGGTGGTGCAGAAACAAAAGCAGACAATAGGCATAAGGCAAAGGATCCTCAAAAGCAGAAAGATTACCCTATTTCAGTAGAAAGAAACAGGCTTGCAGACCTAGAAGAAATGGCAGACATTTTGGTTCTGGATGTGGTTGAAAGCTGGAGCTGAGTAGCAGGGATGAAAGGGTTAATGTGAGCAAGGAGTTAAATATGTGTGTGTGTGTGTGTGAAAGTCAACTATTATTCTCAATTCTACTTTTTGAGTTATCTAAATCAATCTAGAGACTGGAATTTGCAAGTTACAAATTCAGACAAGCAGTGGCCATTGTCCAGTATATACTGAGGACAGATTTGGATCAAGAGCTGAACAAGTGTGGCTGGTCTGAGGTCTCCCAAATGGAGTGCTTTTGGATTAGTCTACAGACAGGCTAAGGCTGTGTCCTTTGGTGCAGACAGTTTGGAACCCATGGTAGGTGTGGAACCAAGGTAAAAATGAGTCACATCAGGCTCCCTGGAGATGTCCCTTGGATTTCAAATAGACAAAATAGATCTGAAAAGTAGGAGAGCCATCTCCATTCTTGTGCGTTTCCAGGAGCTGAGAGGCTGTGGGGCCAGTAGACATATCTTGGAACTCTCATTCAAGCAATTGTCAGCCTGTGGAAAGCTCCTAGACCCTTCAACCAGTAGAGTTTCAAGATGAGACAGTGTGGGACTCTGGGAACCCCTGAGGCCCAACCGCAGCCTGTATGAGGAAGGCCCTGTGAGTTACCTTGTTCTGACACTTTGGCTGTGTTGGATTCCTGGTTTGTCCAAATGGAGAATGGCCTTTCACCTGGTGGCCAGGCTGTGCCAGAGCAGGACAGAAAAAAAGTAAGAGAAGTCAATGGCTGCCCAAGGGAGATGGGCAGGGCCTGGGAAAGCCAGGGAGAAGAGAGTGGGTTACGTGCAGTCCTGCAGTTTATCTTCCCTGAAATTGTCTGCCTCAAGCAAGACATTGTCTTGGGAGATGGGTTATCTCTACAAGCACTCCTTTCTGGGATGACTGAGCAAGATCATTGATACCTTGTAGGGATCCTGTTTTACTACTAAGACACTCTGGCAGTGGGCAAGATGCGAAGCCAGTCATGGGCCACCATTTCATGACAAATAGTGGGCCTGTGTCACTATTGTGGGGAGGTACCCAAAGATCTACTGTTGCTCTTTCCAAGTGAATTCAAATTGGTCTTAAAATCCAAGAATGACTTAATTTACCCTTCAAGGCTATTCGGCAGTGTAGTTTCTCTGTTCCACCCAGACGATCCTGTAGCCCAAATTATCACATGAAGACTTGTATTAATTATAAACATTTGGCCTATGGCTCAGGCTTATTAATTGCCAACTCTTACTCTTAAATTAACCTATGATTCTGTCTATGTCTAGCCACATGGCTTGGTACCTTTTCTTCAGTGCAGCAATCTTGTCTTCCTTTCTCTGTGTCTCATGGCATCTGCTGCTCTGCTCTTCCGCTTCCCAGCATTCTCCTAGTCTGGTTGCCCCACCTCTACTTCCTGTCTAGTGACTTGACCAATTAGTGTGTTATTAAACCAATATTAGTGACAAATATTTACAATATACAAGAGCATAGTCCCACAACAGGGCAGGACATACATCAATAGTACACCTCTGTGTACTACTCTGTTTCACTGAATCAGACGAGAAGGCATTGGCTATGAAAAACTGTTTTTACATCACGCTATTTCATTTTTCTATGAGAATTATTTCCTGAGTAACTGAAACATTTTGTGAATGTCTTTATTAAAGTCTGTGTTTTGCTGTTTCCCTCTCCTTTAATTTTCCAGTATTATTTTCTCCAATAGTTTTATCATTGATATTTGTTCACAGTGAGCATTAAAGCTTCAAGTTACACACCTGGTAGACATTTAGTACTCCCAGTACTGTTTTTAAGAAGCTAATATCTCAACAGTGAATATTTTAAACATTTTTGAGATATTGTGCTTCTAACTACATGGTTTCATATATGGGTTCTCTATTTCCCTTACACAGTTTTTTTTTCCTTTACAAATTTTTAACATAATTTATTAATTCAGGGGCCAAACACAGCAGCATTTAGTCGCTTATGAAGGCACCTCATTGAAAAATACATCACAGTGTTGTCAGGGGATTCCAGTCACTAGATTTGAGGATGAGAAGGACAATCTTTGGATGATTTAGCTTAAGACATTTTAACTTTTGTTTCCCCCTTCACCTTTGAGGACTGAACCCAGGGCCTTGCAATGCTAGGCACACACGTGCCACTGAACTACATTCCTAGCCCTGGTTCACTTATTGGAATGGATCCTGTGGAAGAACAAAGGCAAAATTGTAGGACTAGTGTGCTCCCAGTGGCTGTTGAAGGCTTTGCCACTACAGCCTGTAACTTTAAGTGGTAAAAAGTGTCTTCCCTTGCTCCCCACAATCCTAGTAAAAATGACTTGCTGAACCATCTCCCATGAGATCACATTCCCACCTCCTACATTTGTGCAGATGAGTCTTTAACTTTACCAAATGGGGAGCCACCAGCAGCAGCTCACAGCATCCATTGTGTGTAGAATGCACAGGTCCAGTGTGACAGCTGTATTGCTGGCCTGGTGATCCATGAGCTTCTTACATAAAAGCTGAGGTCTCTTAGAGCATCAGATTTGTGGTCCAGAGTAAATGAAAGCTTGGTTGCCTGAAAAATAATACTATTGCTCCTCATTTGCACTGATGCTCTCCAATTGCAGGAGATTTTTTAAATTAATCTTTTCCCTTGTTTATACTTTGCAAATCCCCATATGTGTAAAAAACCAACCAAACAAACAAATCTTTCTAATTACAACACCACCGCTTTCCAAATGCTTGTTTTAAGCTCTTCACCATCCTTCCTTCCTGTGACTAGACTTTTCTGTTCTGCCCAGCACCCAAGAGCAGGGATCGCACAGTGAGGAGATCAGCAGGGTGCAGACTTGCCTGGCCTTCTTTTACTAACATATGGCTTTGGAGAAGGCTGATAGGATGCTCGTAGACACGACATCAGGGGTCTGGCATGCATCAGTGCATCCCCTGAAGTACTCCACGAGCAAGGTGGTCTGAGTGTGGTAGGCTTCCAGGTGGATAATGATGTCTCATGGTCATCTGATCTGCAATCAGGGGCTGAGCATGATATCAGCCATGATATCATCTTTCATGGGCTCCTTCAGAGGGCTGAACTCCTCATGGTAGGACCTGGCATGAATCAGCCTTCCAGTGTCCTTCAGATCAACAGGGAGTCTGGAATGCTGAATTCAATCACTGAAACCAGCTTCGCTTTCCTATTCTCCATAAGGTCATCAATCATTTCATCCCGCCTCACAGTCCAAGGGAAGCCATCTAAAAGAAAGCCAGTTTTACATGAAAGACTCTACAAATTCTTCTCAATGAGCTTCACAACCATTTCATCACTCACCAGTTTTCCAGCATCCATTGTTGCCTTCAGCTTTTTTCCCCAGCTCTGAACCTGAAGCTACCATGGCTCTGAGCTACCATGGCTCTGAGCTACCATGGCTCTCAGCTACCATGGCTCTGAGCTACCATGGCTCTGAGCTACCATGGCTCTCAGCTACCATGGCTCTCAGCTACCATGACTCTCAGCTACCATGGCTCTGAGCATGATCCCAGTGGCCAAATGGCAGACAGAAGTTTTCAGCAAATTTAGGTACCTGGGTCCCCTTGCCAGCCCCACGTGGTCCCAGAAACATGGCCCAGATGCCCTTCAAACTCTCATCCAGCATGCTGGGAGCCATGTCTGCCAGAGTATCACTCTGCCAGCCACCAGCTTCTCTCTCTTTACCAGATAGAATTATTGTAGTGAGGGCCCCATCTTCTTTTTGGAGGCTTTGGAGATTGCTGGTAGGAAAAATTGTTGTTTATAGTGGAAGATCTAAACAGTATTAATATCAAATGAAGATTTTATGTATTTCGCATCTTCAGGAGAAATTTGTATGCAGAGAAGATTTTAAGATTAGGAAGGAGGAAATACACAGAGAAATACAATTAAAGACAAAATTACTATAGTATTGGTCCCTTTACATTATGGGTATCTTCTGACCCATGCCAGGTGGCTTTTCTGATATGAGGGAGAATCTCTTAAGTTCACTCTATCAATGTGCTTGACTTTAGAGAGGGAGAAAGCCACTTACTCAAACTCCAAAGCCAGCTTTCTTTATAGTCCAATCAGGACTACATTTTTTTAGAGCAATATAGATGTAAAGCAGTGAGAATTAAGAAATTACCCAACAGTGTATATTAGTACCAGTTTGTAATCCTTTCATAAGTAATCTCCCTTAAGCTTTAGGCATCTGAGCATCCAGCATTCTTTTAATGTCTTGAAGATGGTGTATCTATTTTTCTGTAAAGACAAAAATAAGACCCTACTGTAGTGGGATTGAGCTGGTAATGTTGTAAATATTTGTCCCACCTATGAGTCTAATAAAAAGCTGACTGGCCAAAGCCAAACAGGAAGTGTGAGTGGGGCTACCAGGTAAGAAAACTCTGAGTACAGGGAGAATAGACAGATGCCAGAGAGCCACCACAGACAGGAAGAGGAGATGGCAGCAGACACAGAGGAAAGAAGCTGAAATGCTGCTCTGAGAAAAGGTACCAAACCACGCGGCTGAACAAGATGGGTTGAGTCCAGATGGAGCTAGCAAGTTATATACCTGGGCCCTAGGTCCATCAGCATAAAAATAATATATGCCTGTGTGTGATTATTTGAGGCAAAGCGAGGCCGAGAGTGTGACTAAACCTTTGGTCCAGGCCTGGAACACCCTGCCCCAGACTTGTTAAATGAGTTTTCCTTACTATGTATTCCATTGTCGTCATATCGGTGGATGAGCCATTTTGAATCGGATCTTTATTAATTTTGTTGGTACCCATATCTTTTCTTCTCCTTTGGAAACAAAAGCAAGCACATATCCCAGCTTCCATTCTGAAGTCAGCACATCATCCATGTGCATGATACTGTTTCCCATGTGGGATACTGGGATCTCCTTTTATAATAAAAGTCTCCTGTCCTCTCTGACCTGCTAATTAGTGGAATTAAAGATATAGGGAGAGCCCGGGGGAGGGGGGTCAGGGGAGGAGGAGAAAGGGCAGTGGCTGTAAGAGTTGAAGAAATGGACGGGGGGGGGGCAGGCCAGGTGTCATTAGCACAAAAGGAACTCATTATTTTTTCCGCGAACATAAGAAGTGCCAATGTGAGGAACTTTGATTTGGGTGTTATGCTAATGAGGGTTATGCTAATGGACTCATGAATCATTCGTGTCACCTGGCCCAGGCATTTTATGCTGTAATTACCAGGCTTTGCACAGTGCCCCAATGAAGACCAAAACAACTGGTTAGTAAGATGGGTAGGGGGTTGCAGGGGTCATGTGCTGTGGATGTAGGGTTATTCTGGGTCATCTCTGACCCATACAGGCCAGAATTACATGTATAAACCCAGCCCCACTGTCCCCACATGCTTCATCCTGTGACATCATCACTGGACACCTGTGACCCCCTTTCCATCCCATGGTCACCTGTGATTCAGTTTCACACGGAGTTGAATTGGGGTTATGAGATAATGGGGAGGTGTGCAGAGTTAAAGGGAAGGGCCAGAGAATGTTTTCAGTCCCTCACGTGTCTGACCGACCCCCAGTCAGCCTATTGAGCACCCCTATGTGCAGAAGGCCGTCCATCATCTCCCAGCTGTCAACTGTCTCTCGTTAGTATCACATCACTCTGGGTCACCTGTTACTTACCTGTGCATTATGTGTTTGAGCCTGAGGCAGGGGAATATCCATGGGTGTGGAATAGATCAGTAATAGACTCTGGGGACTCAATTATCCTGGGATCAATGGGAGATGAGGAATTCAGCTCAAGAGTTACACGGTATCACAAAAGGTCATGTGGACATGGAACTGAGGACCAGTAAAGCTCAGCACACACCCTAAACCCAGCCATCCCATAATATGCATCCCTCCATACTAAGATAAACTATCAAGCCATCCCATGATAATGTTACATACCTATCCTGTAATAATCAACCATCCAACTCAAATAACCAGGCATCCTGTAAAAAATCTACCATTCCATAATAACTCACCGACCCATCCCACAATAATTTACAAACCTATCTTATAATAATCAACCCTCCATCCCATAATAACCCACTGATACATGGCTCAGAGATGGCTCAGAGGTTAAGACCACTGACTGTTCTTCCAGAGGTCCTTGAGTTCTGGCTACCACATGGTGGCTCACAGTCATCTATAATGAGATCTGGTGCCCTCTTCTGGCGTGCAGTGCAGACAGAGCACTCTGTGTGTGTGTATCTTTTAAAACATATATATCTTTTAAAAACCCCACTGATGCATATTGCTGAATTATTCACTTGCAATTGATCATATAAAGATTAATACTTATTAAGGGGTTATATAAATACTCACTGATACAAATTGAGCCTTAAGGAAATTCTTGGAGAGTGGAACTGACCCACTCAGGATGGCTTGATCCTCTCACCAAGAACACAAGAACAAACAGGAAGAAAGATCAGCATGCAATGGGGTTGGTTCTCAATGGGGGTTTTCCATGCCCCATTCAGGGTCCTGAAACCTCAAAGTTACACCTCTAGGCCTCCCTCAATAATGCCTGGTCCCACTAAAGACTAATCCTATAATAACCAACCAAGTCATTCCATAAATGACTCACCACTCCCTCCCACAATATCCACTCAACCATTCCACAATTCTCTATCTCATAATAACCAATCATCCCATAGTAAGACCAACCTAGTCCCTCAGGCTGTTGATTGACACACATTCTCCCCTGTGACCTCTGAAGGGTCACAGGGTCACAGTAACATTTTCTACACTCCTGAACAGGGTTCACTTCCAAGAGTCACACATGACCCTGCCCTAACCCCATCTAATGAATATTTACCTATGGAAGAAAGTGACACTATAGTGGTGTGGACATAGGTGGATGTGTTCACCTGTGGGAGGAAGTGACATCATAGCAGATTGACCATAAGTGAGTGTATTCATCTATAGAAGAAAGTAACATTATAGTGGTGTGTCCATAGGTGGGTGTGTTTACCTGAAGGAGGAAGTGACATCATAGCAATGTGGCCATAGGTGGGCATGTTTACCTGTAGAAGAAAGTGATATTATAGCTAAGCTGGCATGGATGAGCCAATGTGGCTTCGGAGCTTTCCAGAATCCTTCACTCCTCTCATTTCCAGCTTCCTGGGTGACTGGTATCATAGGCTGCTCTACCTCTCCTATAATTCTTTGCTCTTTATCTCAGTATCCTATTGAGGCCTCATCCCTGGTTTCCTGCCTCTGTGACCTGTACACACAGTCAGCACCACAGTCCCAGGGATGCCAATTTCTGGTCCTGCCCCACCCATGATCCTTTGCTCTCTGCCTCAGTTTCCCCTTGAGGCATCATCCTTGGTTTCCTGACCCTGTGACCTGTGCACACGGCCAGCACCACAATCCCAGTGATGTCACTTCCTGTGTCCCACAGACCACTTCTCATCTCACCCCTCCCCTACCTGGCCCAACTCTGAACCAGAAGAAACTCATTAAGGAAAGTTACCTAAGAAGAAACAAAACCAGCAATGGGGACACTGGAAGTGATTTGTATATTCATGAGCAGAGTGATTTGCATATTCATGAGCTCTATAATGACCTGCAAGAGTGAAACTGGAACTGGAGGCTTAGAGACTGGAGGTTTCTAGGCTCCCTACTGCCCAGATCACTTCACAGGTTAGAATCTGGAACTGAGGTTATATTCTTGAGTCTGTAATGGTCCTACCATGATGCCCAGCTTTACCTCATGCTCCTATAATGCCCCATGTGCTCCCATGAAGCCCTGCTTTACCCCAGATTTGGGAGTCCTTGTGCACTTCCAGGTGTTGAAGGGGGGCATTTCCCAGCATCCTCTGGATGGGATAAAGGACAAGGGGTTTATGACTCTGGTGACCTGGAGTTGGAGGATCAGGTTGGACCTGGAAGTATAGCACAGGTAAAGATGTATGAGAGTAGGGAGTAAAGGATGGAAGAGAGGAAATAAATGATACTGGGAGGAAGAGAGAAGTTAAGGATCATGGGAGGATGGAGTGAAAAATCATGAAAGGGCAGAGTGAAGGATCATGGGAGGGAGGAATGAAGGATCATGGAGAGATAAAGTGAAGAATTATTCGAGGTAGGAAGTGAAAGATCATGGAAGGGAGCCCTGGAGACACAATCAACAGCCTCAATACAGTCCACTGGGGCAGGTTCAGCACTAAGTACCCACCACCTAGCACCCAGCACTTCACACTTAGCACTAAAATTTTAGCACACACTACCTAGCACCCAGCATCTAGCACTGGGACCTGGACCCTGAGGAGTGGACAATGGTAGGCACAGGGTGTGGGAGAGAGGAGGTCAAGGGGTTACTGGGTCATGGGGTCATGAAAGTAAATAGTGTGATTGCCTGCTGATGTCAAAAGCCACAAGGTCACAGGACAGCAGGTGATGTCAAAGGTCACGTGATCCCAGGAGAGCAGATGATGTCAAAGGTTACATGATCACAGTACAGCAGGTAATGTCATGTCTATCTAGTTTGTGTTGCTGATGTCACAAGCATGCAGGCCAACCTCTGGCCACTCCAGTCTTCCCCCACTCCTCCACTACTCCCAGGCTGCAGCTTCATCCCGTGTTATTTATCCCAACCTGTTGACATCTGCAATAATTTTCATATTTGTTCAAATATTTTTATTTGGGGGGGGAGGGTTCCTCACCGTCGGGTCTCAGGTTCCCTGACCAGTTAACAGGTTTTCTCCTGGGATTTCTATTCTCCCCCTTTCCTCTTCCAGGTCATTATTTTTATCGTTCACTTAAGGAACAATTCTGACCCCATATTTCATGGTGAGGTTAGGACCTGGGACAATCAGAGGCAATAACTCTACCCTTTACCCACTCTACCCACAGTTATCCACACCTACTTGTCTTCTCAACGTCTGAGAGGAAATGAGTCTATTATTTGGACTTAAGGCTGCACAGACGATATAGGTCATGGGGGAGTAACCATCCCCATAGGTCAGGCTTAGGCTGGGGGTATAGATGATGCTGGTCACAGGGTATTAACGATCCACACAGGTCAGGATTGGGTGTGGGGGTATAGATGATGCTGGTCACAGGGTATTAACTATCCACAGAGGTCAGGATTGGGTGTGGAGGTATAGATGATGCTGGTCATAGGGGAGTAACCATCAGCAGAAGTCAGGCTTGGGGTTTGATATGTGGGTCAGCTCCCAGCATGTGTATGTGCTCTCCCACCTTGGTTCTCACTTCAGAGGTGCTCCTCAAGTCAGTCATTTAAAGTCTTCTGTGGAGAAAATTTATTCCAATTATCTCCTACTAGGCTGGAAGTCCACAGTGATTGACAGGTCAAACCTCATGTGTCAGGCTTCATCAGGCCAGGCCTGATGGGATCCAGTGGGTTTCTGGGTCAGTTGTAAAATGGTGACAGAGCACTCATCACATGATTTGTTCCAGGCTGCCTACACCACATAGGCATTTGTGTGGGGTTCCCACAGGACCCTGGATATGGGTTCTACTCCCACTTCTGGTTTCTGGGGCTTCTCCAAGTTTCCCTGGGCTGGTGGCCACATCATCATCTCCCATAATGCTTTCCCTCTGAAGATGGGACAGTGACCCGGTGGGCCCCCAGCATGCTCCTGGTCAGTATAGGGACACTTCCAGTGACATCATCTGAAGGTCAAGAACCCTTCATATACCCAACATGAGTCCTACTGACCACTTCTGGTACTTGGGTGACAGGTGTCTATCCACTTCTGGTCCTGGGTGACAGGTGCTCTGGACTGGTAATCCAGCTCTTTCCTTCCTTGATTCTTTACTTATTTTTCTATTTACTTTTAGTTCTAGGGTGACTCCAAGTACCCTTGTCTGATGGCCCCATTTCTATCTCTCAGAATGCCTCAATCTCATCCTCTCCAGAGCAGATCTAATGAGATCCCAGCCCAGTATGCTCTGGGGTAAATATAGGGACATTTTTGGTGATGTCATTAGAAGACCAAGAATCCCACTATACACCCATTGTGAAAACTCTAAACCATTTCCAATACCCAGAGTGACACATGTCCTGGGCTGGTGGCAATATGTCTCCCTCCCATGACCCTTCACAGTAACACCAACTTTTGATTCTCAAGGTGACTGGTGTTCATCTATTTCCAGTTTTTAATGTGACAGGTGCCCTGGGTTATTGGCCCTATGCATCCTTCCCATGATATTTCACTCTCTTTTATGTACTTCCACTTCCAAGATGATAGTCTATCTATTTCTGAGATTTATGGGTGATAATTAATCTGGGCTGGTAGGCCCTTCCCATGACACTTTAAACTCTTCTTCCCCACTTCAAGTTTTCAGAGAGACAGTTGTTTATGTACTTTAGGTACCTCCGGGGACAGGTATCTACCCTCTTCCGGTTTGTGTGGTGACAGATTCCATCCAAATGGAATGGTCCTGGGTGAGTTATCTGATTCCGAACCTGCCCTTCTGTATCTGCTTCACTGATTCCCTGATCTCTGGATTGACAGTTGGGCTCCTTTTGTGACATTTCATTCTACAGTTCCTTAAATCACCGGGGGTCATGATTCACAGAAATACCTTCTGACAGACTTCAAAGTGACATCAAACCACCTCAGAAATTTACTGATTTCTAGCTCTGTGATCAGGACCAAGTTACTGAGGTGATATCATCTCCATGCATTAAAGTGACCTCTGATGTGAAATTTCTGGTCTGGTGCTAATTGAGCTGGACCTTTCTGCAACCCAGTATATGACATTAAAGCATGATTATGACCTGGTGGCTATTACTACATACAAATTAGGGTCTATATTTTTATATATCAGAGGGGATCAAATATGAAGTCAACAAAGAAAAGTAAAGGCCAGAAGTGGGAAGTGTTTTTATTTCTTGAAAACCCAGAGCAGTCCATCCTGCTCCAGATGTGAGTTCATGGACTTAAAATAGAAATGATGCAGTGACATTATGGAAATACACTTGCCTACTGTTTATACAGGCCTCTTCCATAATACAGACATAAGTCCCATAATACATAATCCATCCCACAGGCCCATCCCAAGGCCTTCTCATAATACACAGACCCATCTCATAATTCATTCACATGGTCCTCCCGTATTTCAAAGGGCCCTCTCCTAATACACAGGCCCATCCAAAAAGACACCATCTATCCCATAATACACAGGCCTGTTATAAATGGGTCTGGCCCGGAATTTCCGGGCCTACCCTCGAGGTTCAGCCCCACAGACCTGCAGTTTCACAGTCCCACAGAATCACACAAACGCTTCTATTATTTTTACGCTGATTGACCTAGGACCCAGGCATATAACTTGCAAGCTCCTTCATCTGGACTAAACCCATCTTGTTCAGCCGGGTGGTTCGGTATCTTTTCTCAGAGCAGCATTTCAGCTTTTTCCCTCTGAGTCTGCTGCCATATTGGGGGTTAGGACTATTTAAGTCTTTGTTATCATTTAAGGTTTTGAACAAATTATCCAGTTCATTTTTATCCCAATAGTGGTTTGTAAATTGGAAATGTCTCCTAGCAACCTGGAAATCTTTAAGAGTCCAAAATCCAAGGTATTTAATGCTACTTGCAGCTATTATAAAGGGTAATGTTTCCCTTATTTCTTTTTCATCTCTTTTATCTTTAGTGTATAGGAGGGCTACTGATTTCTTTGGATTAATCTTGTATCCTGCTACATTGCTGAAGGTGTTTATCACCTGTAGAAGTTCCCTGGCAGAATTTTGTGGATCACTTATGTATACAATCATATCATCTGCAAATAGAGATAGTATCACTTCTTTTCCAATTTGTATCCCCTTAATCTCCTTTCGTTCTCTTATTGCTTTAGCTAAAACTTCGAGAATTATATTGAATAGATAAGGGGAGAGAGAACAGCCTTGTCTAGTTCCTGATTTTAGCGGGATTGCTTTGAGTATTTCTCCATTTAGTTTAATGTTGGCTATCGGCTTCTTGTAAATTGCCTTTATTATATTTGGATATTTTCCCTGTATTCCTGATCTCTCTAGGGCTTTTACCATAAAGGAGTGTTGGATTTTGTTAAAGGCTTTTCAGTGTGTAAGGATTTAATTGTTGGTTTTTTGCACGTGAATGGAATCTCAACACCGGAAATACCACACTAGAGTTTATTAGCAGGACAGCAGATACAGATGCGGGGAAGTGAAAGAGAGAAGCGAAGGGGTCTGGTGTGATCACTTTCTTTAAGAGGGCGGGTGGGCCCATGTTAGCATAGCCACACCCAGTGGCGTAGCAGCAGCTCTGCTCCATCCCAGGTGAATATATTATGAAAATCATGCTTTGGTTTTTGTTTGTTTGCTTGGTTTGTTTGTTTTTTATTTTGATTGTTAGAGAGCTGTGGACGTTAATATCTGGAAGGAACAATTGTTCTGGCTGAATGAATACACAGGCTAGCTCTGTTATTCCTTGAGGATTGTTGCCACTTCTTGGCTTAGAAATGAACCTGTCAGAAGGCAGCTTTTTTTTTTTTTTTTAAGTTTTATTATGTATACAACATTCTGCCTGCACTATGCCTCTGTGCCAGAAGAGGGCACCAGATCTCAAGATAGATGATTGTGAGCCACCATGTGGTTGCTGGGAATTGAACTCAGGACCTCTGGAAGAACAGTTAAGATGGCTCTTAACTTCTGAGCCATCTCTCCAGCCCAGAAGGCAGCTTTTGAGAGAAATATAAATGCATAAAACTTTAAATAAATGATGATAATGAGAAGTTAGAGTTGACTGACTTCCCCTAAACAATTTTGATAAATTATGAGGTTGTACAAAGGGTACAGAGAGTTCATTGAAATTTATGATATATTTATGATATGATAATGTTTCTCACACTCTATGTTGAATTGGAAGTTTCTTATTATCTTTTCATACAGTTGGACTTCACAGAAACGCCTATAAACAGATCATATTGCCAGGGATGGAAATATATAATGGATAGTTTTATGACAACTTGACAGCAGCTAATGTTATTTAAGAAGAAGGAATCTCAATTGAGAAAACACCTTCATAAGGTTGGCTGTAGCAATACTGTATGTAGTAGGGCACTTTATTAATTAAAGATTGATAGAGAGAGTCCATCCCATTACAGACAGTACTCTCTCTCTCTCTCACACACACACACACCCCTACTCACTCCAGAGAGGGAGCTCAGAGCAGACTAAGTTAATGATTGTACCAGAGATCGATGAGATGAACCAGTGGGGGTCTGTTGGGGTTACTTACAGGAGCAGAGATGATTCACAAAAGCTGCAACCCTGGAGCTCTGTCACAGATCCTTTGCTACACACACACCCATGCTTGGTGGTTGCTTACTCCTTTATAAAGCTGGAGATGGGCTTTGGAGAATCTTGCAAGCTCCAGCTTTCTCAGACATGTAACTATTTACCTCCTGAGTTTTATCAGTCTTTCCTTTTCTTTTTTTTAATTATAAACGAAGTCATATATTTTATCCATGTATCCCCTTGTTCAGACTCCCTCCCAGTCACTCTCTCTTCTCCAGATCACTTTATTTCCTTCTCAGTAAGGGCAGGAGGCCCGAAGGTCCCAACGTACCAAGGTGGCTAAGTTCATCTACTCCAGGCAGATCCGCTTTCCTCACCCCAATATCAAGACTGGGTCAGGTGTTCCTCTGGAGGGAAATGGGATCCAAGATGCCCGTCCATAATATCTTGAGCATAAGAACAATAACAGTATAAGCCTAACCCACTAACCCATTAACCCTAACACCCTTAACCCTAACCCAATGCTAACCCTAACCCAACGCTAACCCTAACCCACTAACCCTAACACTAAATGCTAACCCTAACCATCCCTAACCCTAACCAATCCTAACCAACCCTAACCTAACCCTAACCCTTAACCCTAACCCAACCCTAAAATCCTAACCTTAACTCCTAATCCTAACCCTAATTCTCTAACCCTACCAAACAAAAACATCTTTAAGTTTTTTTCATACAGTAAAATGAATTATAAAATATTCTAGTACTTTTCTTTCCAATTTCAATATCCTTAATTTTTAAATTCTGTTGAAAACTTAAGAGCCCAATTATTAAACATTTCTTCAGAATAGCTGTGACTTACATGCTTTCTGCTTTCCTTATGTGTAAACTATATACTTTAGAAAGCCACACTGAGTCTTAAAAGCATTAAAACAGGGTCTGGCGGCTTAGCTATGTACAGCAGTCGCCTAGCAAGTGTAAGGCTCTGGGTTCAATATCCAGGACCATCATAGCCAAAACCAAATCATTAAAAGCATCACCAAAATAGGAATAGAAAAAAACACAAGAAATTATAAAGGTTAAAAGTTTCACACTGAAGGACCCTGGGTTCTAGGGCTTGACCTAGGCATTCAGTTCAGGTATCCAGCAGAGCACCCCCCATGAGAGCAAGGAACTAAAAGTCTGTCCCAGGAAACAGAGTGACCCAGCCCAGATAGCCCTAATCAACTCATTGTAAGAAGGGCCATTGTAAAAAGGAGCCCACCATCTGTCCTGTTAAATTGTAAACTCATTGAAGGAATGCAGCTACCACTGAGCTTCATTTTGCAAGTCAGATTTTAAACAGAAGTTGTTTAAATCCTACAAAATCAGTAAATGCAGCTTTATACTCCATGAGAAACTCAACCATATGCCAGGTGGGGTAGAAAAGATGACTTCTTCAGGGTCCATAAAGCAGGTATTTCAAGGGAGAAAAAAACCCAATTTTTCCAGGCAAACATTAAATACCTAATTATATTTCAACAAACTGAACTTGTATATAAATTAAATATTAATTCTGAATATAGTTTACCCCTCTCATATAAATATTGATTTTCAAATATACACTTTGATTTTTGAAAAATTCAAATTAACTATCGATTTTATTTTATTCATTTTATTCATATTCAAAAGTGAAAACATAATCAGGGGCAAAGTACAACTCTCTATTAAAGTTGAGGTGTCACTGTAACTTTGGTTGGCTTGGAAATTGAAATGTAGACCAGGCTAGCCTTAAATTTACACAGACCCAGCTGCCAAATCCTGGGATTCCATGCGGGTAGAGGGCTCTCTTGCTCCCAAGCTTCTGCTGCTCTCCTGTCCCTCCCCCCAACAGGGTCTCATAAATCCTCAACTGGCTGGTCCTCCTGACCAGCACTGGAGAGCCGTAGCCCTTCTCACTTTTTTGTTTGGTTTTGTTTTTTGTTTTTTAAACATCCTTAAGGATGAATTTCATTCTTAAATGACAACTTCTAAAAGAAAAAGGCTGAATAGTTTCTTTTGCTTTATAAAAAACTATTTTTACATAGTACTTTGGGGTTTTGATACAAAGTCTTACAATGTAGCCTAAACTGGCCTAAATTCGGTGATCCTCTTACCTCTTTGTACTGAGTGCTGGGATTACAGGCATATAAGCAGGTGTTGCTATGTGGTAGTGTTTATTGGCTTAGTAGTTTTGAAGTCACTTCATAAAACAAAAACAGATTTTCTTTTAAGTAATTATCATCTGTTAGTCAAGCATAGTGGCACATTCCTGAAATCTAAGCACTGGCAAGATTGAGGTGAAATTTGAAACCAGCAAATTTGATCCCAGAGAGTGAAGGGGATAGACACACACACACACACCCCACAAACACGCGGGGTGTGTAAAATCTAAAATTAGAAAATTTAAAATGAATGATCTGCAAACACACTAAAAATCTCTAAGTGTAAGGCAGATTTTAAAGTAAAAGCAATAAAATATTAGCGGAAAGCAAATCATGCTTTACTGATAAGCACATATGCTGAGGGGGAAGGATATTTACTACTTCTGTATAATCAAGGATGTCCACATCATGAAGATAGGAGTTTGCAAACTCTCAAGATTGGAGCCCACAGGATAAACTATGAAAATGATTTAGCAACTGTACTCCCAGTCATTCATCCAAAATAAATATTACAAATGTTCAAAAAAATTCAGCTCTAAGGATCATTACATTGATGGACCACAAATTACAGAAAGGGCTACAAATGTGGCACATGCAAGCACCAAATATTATCTAGGCAAAATGAAGAGGTGAGGTGTTAAGTAGTATAAACAATATGATTCAAGTTTTGGAGTGAAAACCCGTATACACACATACGTTTAGAAAAACAAACATGAACATATACATCAAATGCTAGAATAAGAGATTAATTTCCTCTCTAATTTACTTTTTCTTTTCTGTATCAAAATGCACTACTGGCATATTATGACAGATCACCCACAGCTAGCCACACATCAGGGCCAAGGGACAGCAAACAGGCCATTCACTCCCCATTCCACCTCCCACCTCCACAAGCAGCAGAGCAGCAGACTGTGGCCTGAGGAGCAGGACCTCTGGCTCCTGCAGCACTTGCTCCGGTGATTTGGCACCTGGCCCTACCTTGCAGTAAAACACCACCTCAGAGTAGTGGCTTTCGTGGTCTCGGTGCACCGCCAGCTGCATAGGAAACACACCTGTGACAAATAAAAAACCATAAAATAGAACAAAATCATATTAGTTAATATTTACAATTATTTTGTACAGCAGAGAACCCCTTGCTCTACTTGATGTGATATATTTAGCTTTCTAAAAAATCAAAATAAAAGTCCAAGAACTAATTATATGACATAAAAGAATTTTATAAAAGTCTACTTATTAAAATACAAATTGATAAAGTCATTTGTGTAACCTAAGAAAATCCAACAAAATCTAATTTTATCTAAAATCACCAAAAAACATTTAATCAGCTATAAATATTTTTAAAACATTAAATTCCCTTTAGAGAAATTTCTGATATGACATTACAAAGTTTCTAAATTAATCCACTTACCAAAATAAATGATAATGGATGCAGGTATGCAAATAATAAAATTAAAAAATATATATCTCCAAAACAAGGTTCAAAAATACTAATGAAATACACCAGAAACCTTAAATCTCCTTAGGATGACCTAATTTGTACATGAACTGCAAATATAATTCTGCTTTAACCAAATCCAGACCAGGGGATACATGTGAAAAATATAAAAATCCATGAAGAGACTTAACATCCAGGTCTGCAGCTTCCACTGAGTCCCAAAGCAGCACTTCCTGTCCCTTCTCGCCCCCATGTTCCTGGGGTCCCTGGTCTCACTTTGTCCCCGCAGATGCAGATGCTCCTGGCGGGCGGGCGGGCGTTTTAGATGTCAGTGACTCTAATACCCTTCGCGGCTGCTGTCAGTTCGGCCCGCGGCGGCAGCAGCGGCTCTGAGGGATGCAGGGAGGACCGGGTCGGGTGCCCGTGAGTCCTCCGCGTTCCCGCCTGCCTCTTCAACCACAGTAGGTCGGGCGGCGCGGGAAGTGTACGTCATCAAGGGCGCCGTAAACATGGCGGCCGCGGGGTCGTTTCGCAAAGAGACCAGGACGGACGTAGCCTTTTGTGTGTCTTGCGTGAGTTCCGACCTCCGTGACCCCATGTGACCCTGTGCATCGGTGCGCGGCTACGTGGGGAGATGGCAACGTCCGTCCTGGTCACTTCGCGGAACGACCCCGCGGCGATGACGGCGCTGCCATGTTTACGGCGCCCGTTGATGACGTGTACTTCCCGCGCCGTCCCACCTACAGTGTTTCAAGCGGACAGGGAGGTCAGTGTGGGCTGGGGATGGGACTCCTGGGTATTTAGCATATTCATGAGGGGCGTGGCTATCCTGGGTACTTGGCATATTTAGGAGAGGTGTGGCTATCCGTGGTACTTATCATATTTAGGAAGGGATTGGCCCTCATGTACTTAGTGTATGCATGAGAGGTCATGGACACCCTGGGTACTTGGAATATTCATGTGGTCAATGGCCAACCTGAGTATTTGGCCTAGTCATGAGGGGTATGACAACCCAGATACTTAGCATATTCATAAAGAGCCTGTCATTATAGGAACTTAGCATATTCATGAGGGGGCATGGCCACGTTAGGTACTTAGCATATTAAGGAGGGGGAATGACCACCCTAAATACTTAGCATATTCCTGAGGGTCATGGCTGCCCTAGGCACTTAGAATATTTACAAGATTGTGTGGACACCTGGGTACTTAATGTATTCATGAGAGGGCATGGCTACAAGCATTTGGCGTATCCATGAGTGGGCATGGACACCTGGGTACTTGCCATAATATGGAGAAGGAATGGCCACCTAGGCACTTAGCAAACTCAGATTGGCCTGTGGCCTTGGATACTTACTAGTATTCATGAGTGGCTGCAGCTACTGAGTACATTTTCACCAGTACTTATCATATTCAGGAGGGAGCTGAGCCACCCTTGGCACATAGCTTATAAATGAGGGAATGTGGCCATCCTGGGTACTTGGGATATTCATGGGGGCATGGTCTCCTTGGTACATAGCATATTTATGTGAGGCATGGCCACCCTGGGTACTGAGCATATTCAGGAGGAGCTTTGGTCACCCTAGGTACTTAGCATATTTAGGAGGAGTCATGGCCACCCTAGGTACTTAACATATTAATGAGAGGGCATGGCCACTGAGTACATACATATTCAGTGGTACTTAGCATATGAGAGATCTGGACCCCCCCCTAGATACTTAGCATATTCTTGGGGGGGCATGGCTACCCTAGTAGATAATTAGCATATCCAAGAGAGGGCATGGCCACCCTAGGCACTTAGCATATTCATAAGGAAATGTGGCAACCCTGGGTACTTGGGATATAAATGAGGGCCTGGCCACCTAAGTACTTAGCATGTTCATGTGAGGCATGGACCCTCCTGGTTATTTGGTATATTCTTGAGGGGCATAGACACCCAGGGTACTTAGCATATTTAGGGAGGGGCTTTGTCACCCTAGGTACAAAGCATATTCATGAGGGGACATGGATTAAAAGGTACTAAGTATACTCAGGAGGGTGTGACCTTGGGTACTTACCATACTCATGAGAAGGCATGGTCAGAGTACATATTCACTGATATTTAGCATATTCATGAGGGGCTTGGACCCCCTAGATACTTAGCATATTCATGAGAGAGCATTGATACCCTGGTAATTTGCATGTTTAAAAGAAGGCATCACCACCCTAGATACTTAGCATATTTATGAGGAGCACATCCCTGGGCATTTAGTATATTTAAAAAATGGAATTGTTATTTTAGGTATTATGCATATTCAGGGGGGTTATATTCCTGGGTATTTAGCATATTCATGAGAGGCCGGGCTATCCTGGGTACTTGGCATATTTAGGAGAGGTGTGACTATCCATGGTACTTAGCATATTTAGGAGGGAATTGGCCCTCATGTACTTAGTGTATTCATGTACAGTTCTGTCAGTAATCTTGTTAGTAATTTAAGAGCACAAGGCTGCAGGTGAACCCTGAAAAGCTCAGGTTTACAATGCAGCAGTTTGACATTATGGTATGGCATGTGGACTGTCTTGCAGAAGGTTGCTGGGGCAGGAGAAAATGATAGTGCAGTAAGAAAACTGTTTTGGATCAGGAGCATAGTGGTGCTGTTGCTGCATGTGAAAACTCTTCTGGGTCAAGTGTACAGTGCTGCAAAGGGACACAATGGTAAGTCAGATTTGTAGTGTTGAAGGTAAGCACTGTGGTAGATTAGGTGCACAGTCCTGCAGATGAACAGTATGGTAGGTCAGGTAAAATATGCTGCAGTTGGACACTGTGGTAGGACATGAGTACAAAATTTTAGGAGATCACTCTGGTGGGATAAATTCAAATTGATGCTGGTGGATTCTATGATAGGTCAGGCTCACAGTTTAGTAGGTGAGCACTGTGTCAGGTCAAGTGCACAGTGCAGCAGGTGAACACTGGTAGGACATGTGCACTGTGCACCTGGTTAGTGCTGTGGTAGGTCTGGTGCACAGAGCTAAAAGTAGATACTGGGATAGATCAAGTGCACATTTCTAAACGTGGACACTGTGGAAGTGAAGGACCCTGGGTTCTAGGGCTTGACCCAGGCATTCAGTTCAGGTACTCAGCAGAGCAAACCCCATGAGAACAAGGAACTAAAAGTCTAAAAGTCTGTCCCAGGAAACAGTGACCCAGCCCAGATAGCTGTAATCAACTCAGATAGGACATAATGGTCTGGTAAAACCTGTGATTAAAATACCAGAAGTTCCAAGCTGAATAGTGGTGACCAACACCTGGTTGTAAAAGTCCCCTAGCCAGCTGGTCTTAAGGCAACCCCATAACTACTGTGAGCAACCTTATGACTTTGAAGTATGACCTTTAAAGTGACCAATCATGTGTTGCCCCAGTTGCTATGGTGATTTTATGGTCTTAGCCTTTAAAAGAGATATGAGATTGCCCCTCCCTTGCTACTCCCTTGCTTCCCTGATGCAGGGAGGTAGCCCATCTGCAGATGTAATAAACCTCTCATGCTTTTTACATCAACGGCCTGGAGTCTGGGTTCTTGGGGCCCCCTTTCCCGAGGATAGTACCCTGAGTCTGGGGTCTATCAGAAGTTCATGATGAGCACTGTGGTAGGCCACAGTGATGGGTTAAAATCAATGTTGCAGGTGAACATGGTGGTAGGTCAGGTGCACAGTACTGAAGGTGAACAATTTGGTAGGTCAAATGCACCATGCTACAAGTGAACCCTGTTGTGTTGGGTACACAGTGCTGTGGTTAAGCACTGTGTTGTGTCAGGAAGACTGTTCTGAAAGTGATCACTGTACCAATTCAGGAGCACAGTGCTGCAGGTGAAACTTCAGAGGTCAGGTGCACAGTATTGCAGGTGGCTGTTGTTATGGCAGGTGAAAAGCAGGGTGCTATAGGAGAGTCAGGAGAACAGTGCTGCTGCTGCATGTGATCACTGTTCTGCTCTTCTAGGTTATGTGTGCAGTGCTGCAAATTGATACTATGTTAGGTCAGATGTGCAGTGGTGAAAATTAGCACTGTGGTAGATTTAGTGCACAGTCCTGAAGGTGAACACTATAGTAGGTCTCGTAAAAGTGCTGCAATTGGACACTGTGATTAGTAAGGGGACAGTGCTGATGTGAACACTGTAGTGGATTTGATACATTGTGCTGCAGGTGACCATTCTGGTAGGTTAGGTGCACGTTGTTGCAGATGAACAATGTGGTATGGTAGGATCACAATACTTTAGAGATCACTGTGGTGGGTTAATTAAGATGCACAATGTTAAACATTGGCACTATGGTACTTCATGGCCACAGTGTTGCAAATAAGCTCTGTGGTAAGTAAAGCTGCACATTGCTGCAGGTGGAAAAATTTGGCAGATCACATGCACAGTGCTGCACAATGCTGTAGTTAAACACTATTGGGTCACCTTGATAGTTTTGTAAGTGATTACTGTAGTAAGACATCTGCCCAGTGCTGCAGGTGAACAAATTGTTAGTCCAAGTGCACAGTGCTACAAGTGAATACTGGTAGGTCAGGAGTATGTTGCTGTAGTTAAACACTGTATGGTGTAGGGTAGACAGTTCTGTCAGGAATCTTGTTAGTAATTTAAGAGCACAAGGCTGCAGGTGAACCCTGCAAAGCTCAGGTTCACAATGCTGCAGTTTGACATTATGGTGTGTCATGTGGACTGTCTTGCAGGAGGTTGCTAGGGCAGGAGAAAATGATAGTGCAGTAGGAAAACACACACATACACAAACATATGCACTCTTGCACACACTTATACAATACACACTCATACACACATACACACTCTTACACACATACACTCTCTTGCACACACATATACACATACACACTCTTACACACATATACTCACACATACACACTCTTACACATACATACACACACAAACAAGCCTCACTCCTGGTCTCTTCTGCCTGTTGTTTCTGTCTGTCACTTCTCTTTCTGCCCGGTTTCTATGAGCCCTTATATACCCTATCCCATCCAGATTAGGATTAAAGGCATATAGCCTTGAACTCACAGAAACAGAAGAAATTCTGTCTCTGGAGTTACGGGATAATGGATGTTGGTCACCACTCCTGGCTTTCCCTGTGCTGGGGTTAAAGGTGCATGATTGACTCAGCTGTTTATCCTTGTATTCAAGGTGTGTGTGATTGACTCAGCTGTTTATCCTTGTATTTAAGGATCAAGGATTTCCTGAGCTGTCTGCCTAGGATTTGACTGTGTGGTTTCTCTGATATCCCAGGATTTATTAAATGTTTAACATATATCTACATATCCCCTTTTATGTAAAAAATAAAAAAATTATAACTAACATAGGAAAAACATATAGAATAGGAACAATAATTACATACACTAATATACAAACAATAATTATATAAGAAATGTCTAGTTCATTAACAATTGACAAATTTGAAGAAAATATTCCATTATTTATCTTCTTTTGGTGAGTCCAAGGATTGTATCTAATCCACTTTGTATTTAACTTGTATTACTAACTAAATACTATATTTCCTTGTCTGTTAAACTTACACACTGTAACTTTTAAGTGAGTTTATTTTCTAAAACTGTCACTAGAAAACTATAACTATTAACTATCTTATCTTTAAATTCCCCAGAGACCCAAGAAGGAAATAATATTAAGTAAATAGCAACTTCCAAAAATGTAAGAAATGAAATAGCTGGCTGCCTGGACAGTCACCCATAGCTTTTCTTGGTGCTGAATTGTCCATCTTTGGCCTACAGGCCTAGCATGTTTGACAGACTTCTCTGGGCAGCAGGATATTCCCAGAGTCCTTTCTACTTTGTCGTGGCAAGGTTCAGCAATTTTTTTGTGTATTTATCCTGCTTGTCCATTTTGAGTATCATATTGTCAGCATCAACGCAAGAGTACGTTCTTGCCCAGTGGCTAACTTTTGTCACAAAGAAGGTCAACTCATATGGAGGAGTTTCCTTGATGTCCAAAATCTTCTCTGAAGTGGATTGGTGCTGCCAGGAGCAGATGTCCCATTGTCAAAAAACAATAATAACCTATGTTTTTGAGATTTCTTTGTTTCTTTATTTTTTTAGACATATAATGCATTTATTTTTTTTTCTGGTCATATGTTCACTAAAATAATACATATTATAGTATTTTATGCAAAGTGATTCTAGGGAAAATGAAGATTCTATGATCATTTTCTTGCAAATATAACACACATTTATTCAAATATTTAGGCAAGTATACATTTAAATTCTACCTTGTGCTTTGCAATTTCTTAAATGCCATGGATCTCTGAAGTGCTTGAAGAAGATCTGTCTATCTAAAATATATCTGATCTTGAAAATATATCTAATATGACTGTAAGTTTGGTTGTAATGTCTAACTACTAACTTGCATTTCTTTACATCCTAATTAGTTGGTCATAATAATTATACAATATATTAACAATTTGTAATATATTGTATAATTGAACAAACAGGAATATATGTACAGTGGCAAAATTAATCTCAACCTTACATCAATATATGCAATTTGCATACAATATACAAAAAATCACATCCAATGTAAAATATTTAAAGCTAATAATTTCTTTTTATAAGTAGATTCAATAATCTACCCTTATATCCTATTATATCTGTATAGATTTTTTCTTTTTATAAACAAGAACCCAAGTCTAATCTCTCTTCTTTAGCTTTTTTCTCACCATAACCAATAACAATTTTTAACCAATTACCCTAAACAACAATAATCATCCATAACCCATTGAAAAACCAAAAACCATAAACCCCACCTCTTGGGAATGTGGGCATCGTGTTTTTAAATTTACTTTCTGCTGTCTGGGGGGCAATGACATGTTTAGGGGATCCTGAAAAGTATTATTGATTGTCAAGTCCTGAAATGTGTAGCTGTATCATTTGTTAAACAGTCTCTGCATAACAGGAAAATGCACAGCTTGTTTCAGGTCATGGCTAGAGTAGTCTAGCAGACTACTCCACTAAAGACTTATCCATAATCTTAAATTTTTCTTTGGATCCCCATGGGATTACCAATGTCCCCATTCATCAGGAAGTAGCCTAGAGAACTACGCCCACATTCCCAAAAAGTGGATTATGGATGTTTGTGTTTGTTTATGAGTTGGGTATAAGTTGTTATAGATAGTGGAGAAAAAAGAATATAAAAACCCTCTTCCATTTAAAAATTAAAAAGATCATTTTGTTTCACAATGTGCTGTCAGCTTTGACTGCAATAAAACTCTTCTTGAAAGGCAAGCCTCGGCTTGCCTTTTCTAGCCTGTGAGTTCTTTGCATGTCAGAATGGATGAGCTGCATTATGGCCTACTGTTGGGCAGCCAAAGGAGTATAAAGCAACAACCAGAGTCTTCTGAAAATTCCATCCCTCAGTAGCCATGAAATGATCAATAGAACAGAAAAGGCTGGTGGCACTCTTTATGTGGGCCAAAGTCAGTGTACTCATAGTAAATGTCTTTTTAGTGTCCACATCACTGATAAAATCCAGAATTGCCCAACTTCCTCTAAAACAAGCAGGGTGGTGGTCTGACAGCTCTAAGGAGAATGTCCTGCTTTTTGAAACTAAATCTCCTGAGAGCAAAGGTCATCCCCTAGTGATGATTCATCTTTTAGCAATTCTGTTAGCATAGAAATTAACAGTTCTCACTGGATTCACAAAAAATATGAAAAGGTATATTGGATGTTCAGAGAGATTTCATCCTGTGTGACAGAAATAAACCAAAGTGGAATTAGTAAGAGAGCTTGCCCCCTTGATTTCAGCTGTCATAAATTTCAGAATCTTGATGCTAAATGTAGAGGAGACTCTCTCAGTCCACAGACCATTAACACAATGAAAAAAAAGCTGTGGGAAATGATTAAAATGTATGCTGTACAACTGTACTGACATCACCGAGCAGTTAGCTTAGACACATGATGCTTGCTTATAACAGCAAAATTATACCTTGGGGCTCTGAAGTGAAGACCTTTTGATAGATACAACTAAGAGACATGTTGTTTGAGGCTTGGGATTCATTTCTTGTTTTCCTCTATATTTGCTGAGTTTCTTATATTCCTGATCACATTTCTTATTAACTCAATTTGTATTTTTGTATTGCACTTTTTGAGTACAGAGAATCCTCAATGACACAATTACCTAAAGTTTCCTTTTACATACCAATTCTGAGAAAAGATATGTGGTGTTTAATACCTCTGCACACAACAGGTTGCTTAGAGCTTCTCCCCTCTTATGTAAGCAGTTCATGAAGCGTAGAGGATTCTCCCCACTTCTTGCCACAAGGTAGCCACATACATTTCAATGGAAACAATAACCTGCACACTCAACGATTCCTTTTTCACTGCATATAAAAAACTCACTGGTACCAGCTGGGGTTAGTATTTAGCTATTTAATTTCACCATCACTGTGAAGAGTCCTATTAGGGATAACTGGAACTTTTAACAATTATTTGATCATGTTTATTTAGTGGTTGGCAGAATTCTCTGGAAGAAGTCACTTTGGAGATGGCTTCCCTGGCTATCTTAAACCCACATAAACAAACAAACAAACAAGCAAGAAAATGAATAAATAAATAAGTAAGTAAGTAAGTAAGTAAATAAATAAATAAATAAATAAGACAAGATATCTTTAGAATCATGCAGTGGCTTCTTGCCAATTAGAAATGCACCCTCTCCTCTAGAGAATGAACTGCTAGAAGGTGGCTCAGCTAAGGAGAAAGAAGCCTTTGGAAAGGAGAAGTCTCTTAGAAGACATGGATCTTGACCAGTGAATTCTGCACATGATTTCAGACTTACTCTTGTCTGTTCTGTGTATATGAGAGGATAATTGTTCAGGGAAAGCTCCAGAAAGAGGCTTAGGGAGCCCTAGGTTCTATAACTCAGTTTTCTGTATCAAGTCATGTATCCAAGATTATTACTAGCTAGGAATAGGCTCAGTGGTAGAGCATTTGCCTGACATGCATAAAGATGCCTAAACCACTCACTGTGTTCTATCCCATTAGTACACACACACACACACACACACACACACACACACACACACACACACACACACACACAGTTATTACCAGTTTACAATTAATCTGGATGATAGCCTTTGAGGAGGAAATGGAAGTTAAAGGTAAGAATCTTGACAACATCTAATTTTAACTTTATTTCAACATTTTCCTGGTACCCATTATTCTCCCTGATTTCTTTTTCCACATAGTCCCTCTGACTGACATTATATGAACTCTGTGGAGTTTTATCCACTGCTATGTGCCCACAGTGGAGCTCAGTCAATATTTACTATGTAAATGATCTGTTAACATGAAGGACACCTGTTCCCTTACTAATCTATTTCACCAAATATCCTTTAATACCAAGCAGTGTCCTATAAAAAAACAACAATAACAACAGGTTTATTAATACAAAATGTTAACTGCTATCATCAGGATTGGCTTTAGCTTAAAAAATAGTTCATACATTTAGATACATAACACAAGTAAAGACAGGGTTTTAATTAAACATCTTTTACCTTGAAGGTAACACTGTACAAGAGCAGATATTGTAGGCTAGTAAACAAGGTCTTTTTCAATTGAGTAAAATCATTCTCTGCCTTTGAAAACGGGCTGATTTGCAGTTGGTTTCTTCTTTTCCTTTCTGTTTCTTTTCAACCTCTCCCCCTTCCTTGCTGATGCTACTGTTGCTTCTGCTTCTTCTTGATATCCTCATCCTTTTTTCTTTATCCCATTCTCTATCCTATTTTCTCAGAGAGAGAGAGAGAGGGAGAGAGAGATCATATATATGAGGATATCACTTTCCTTCTCAGACTATTCTTAAACTCCTGGGTTCAATAGATCATGATGTATCAGCTGACACAGCAACTGGGACCACAAGCACACACCATCATGCCTGGGTTATTTGGTTTATGACTGAAACCTCTGATAATTCAAACTAAATTACTAATTTTTGATATGTTTTGCTATTAATTTCTACACAGAGATCCAGGACAATTTGGTAAAGTTTTTAATGTAGAAGTATCCAGATCTCACAAAGTAGATAAAATTTCAAAATAAAATTCTTATTGGCTAAATAACATGTTTCCTATCTTTAATATTACAAATAAGTTTTTGTTAGTCTTCTATAATAGTTAATAGCCACATATTTTGATTTATTTTATTTTGGCGTATTAAGAACTGGCTTTGGGCAGAATGCTTTAGCGCCTGAAATTGCTAGAACAAAAGGAGCATTTAGTGATTTTCTCTGCCTTCCTGGAATTCACACAATGAATGGAAAAAAGCTCAGAGTTACAGTCAGTGGGGCCAGCACTGACTGATGACATTCCATTTGTATTTAGAGAAGCCTGGCAACTAAGAACTATGTTTTTGCTCTTCCTGGTTTGCTCAAGGCAAACAGAGTTGGAAATTGTTGTTTGCTTTAATGAAATAGCTTACTCTTGTGCAACATTAAGTTGTGCCAATCAGGCAAATTAAAAAAGAGAGAGCCTTATTTATAAAACTGCATGATTCTGATTTTACCTTATTGCATCTCAGTCTCTAAGACAAGGAGAAAAATGAACCTTTTGCTGATTGGTACTTTTTTGTCTTTATATACTCCCATAGCTTGGACAAGAGATAGACATTATTACATTGGAATTATTGAAGCAGTTTGGAATTATGCCTCTGACAATGGAGAAAAGAAACTTATTTCAGTTGACAGGTAAGTCACTATTCATTGTTGTTTATGGGCTAAATTAATGTTATCAGCTTTAAAAATAAAGTCAACAAGAAATGTATTTATTTAATTTGTTAAACATAGAAACTTCAAAATGGTGATTTGAAAACCAATAATTTTACTGGCTTCCTTTATATCCTCACATTTTCTTACTGTAGATCTGTCTTGCTCTTTTCCTGCTTCTCCAAGGGAACGAACTGTGCTGGCTTCTCACTCTTTCCTGTGGTTAGCCATTCCTTTATTTATATTTCAAAGGTGCCATGTCTCTACATGCAGAAGTTCTTTACTTTAAAATAAAATCACTATATAAAATGTGCCTAATGCTGAAAAATACTATTTTTAATTTTTCAAAATATCAAGCATAGAAATAAAATACAACTTAAGGAAATATGATTCTGCTTAATACTTGTTCGGTGGGTTAGGACAGTGACTAGATGGTACTAATCTTTCTCACAGTTTCTGAGTCCTTACATATAAAATGAGACAGCAAGCACACTTAATAGGGCTGTTTCAAAAGTGCCTCCAAAGCTCTTAGCACAAGTCTACACATAACATATACAAAAAATGCTATGCTCTTATTATGAGGTTCTGATAAAATACCATGTAACTTAAAAGTTTTTTGTGTTTTAGTTGCTTTATACCAAGCAATGTTCTCTATACAGAAGAACAATATAGTCTCTTTGAAGTTTGAGAAGTTTGCACTTTTAATATTATCTAAACATTTACCACCAAATAAAACCTGCGATTCAAACAAATATGTACTATACTAGTAAATGTATTAGAATGGAAAAGAAGCTAAAGTGATTAAAATGAGCAGCAGCAACTAAGATTGTCTTTTTAAGAGCAATGAAATAGATATCTTGATAGAGGGAGCCATTTGGGGATCATGGAGAAACCTGGGCCTAGAGAAATTCCCACAAATTTATAAGGATGACCTCAGCTAAGACTACAAGCAAAAGTGCCTGAACTGGCTTTCCCTGTAATCAAATTGATGACCACCCTAATTGTCATCATAGAACCTTCATCCAGCAACTGATCAAAGTAGATGCAGAGATCCACAGCTAGGCACTGGGCCAAATGGCCAGTTGAGATGAAGACAGGAAGGAGGTACTGTGTGTGCAAAGGGGTCAAGATCATGATGGGGGAACTCAGAGAGGAGCTCACTGACTCTGGCTGAGAGCTGGGAACCTGCATGGAACCAAACAAGCTTCTCTGAATGTGGATGACAGCTCAGTGGCTTTGGCAGTTTTGGGGGCCTTTGGCAGTGGGACCAGGACTTATCTCTAGTGCATAAACTGGCTTTTTGGAACCCAGTCTCTATAGAGGGATATCTTGCTCAGCCTTGATACAGGGTGAAGAGGCTTAGTCCTGATGTAACTTATTATGATAGATTTTGTTGACTCCTCATGGGAGGCCTTAGTCTCTTTGAATAGTGGATAGGGGGATGGGGGTTGGGGAGCTGTGAAGTAGAGGAGTAAGCAGAAGGGAGGGGGCACTATGGTTGGTATGTAAAGTGTTAAATAAAAAACTTTTAAATTAAGTAAAAAATAGATTGTCTCTTAGAACAGTTCTATTACTGAGTTAAATTATGGAACTACCAAATCATTGATAGATACATACTATTTTGTTTAATTTTATATAAGGTTGAATTTTTCATGGTAAGAAACAATACATTGATAAATGAAACCTTGGCTTTGAACCCATACTTTCTAGGTAAGTACTGTACCATTGAGGTATACTTTAAGTGCTTTCTTGGAAACAAACACTAAATAATTTACACTATGCTTATCAGGAAAACAACAAACCATACAAAACTAGGCTTTAAGTGAAGCTAGAAAAATATGTCTGACTCTCAAAGCCATGGTTTCGTTTATCAGAAACACACACACACACACACATACATACACACACACACACACAAATGAATTAAAACAAAGAAAAAACACCCTTGTACTTGTTTATAATAACAAATCAAGTCAGTCTATTGAGTATAAAGCACAATGTACTGGCCATGCTCTAATGTGGTAAACTCAAGTATGAGGAAGTAAAAGGGTGAAGAGGGTTGGCGAGAATTTCAGGGGTAATTTCTTTGTTTCAAATATTTTAATGGTGTATCTGTTCTAGCTAGGAAATTCAGGGAGTAAGTTTGTTTACCCCACTATTACTTCCTAAGGACACACAAGGGTGCTGAGAAAGAAAATGGAACATTTTCAGTTGAGTTCAGCTTTCTATTTATCATTGCTCTTAGTCTCCTATGACTTCCCCAACATTTTATAATCTGTAAGGTTGCTCCCTCATCTACATCAGCAACACAATGACTGGACAGGAACTTTGTCTGTGTTGTGCTGAACTTTACCACACAAGCATGGTAGCAACTTTTTGTCCTCTCCTTTGTCTTAAATCATATGAGTCAGTCCATGAACATGACATGGGTGACTCTCCTCCTTTATTATGAACAGAGCAGAGCAGAAATAAACAAGATGAAAAATAAATTGTGAAAGAGCCTAAAATGAGTATCAGGTGGATAGCTAGGCTGAAGTTAGATGTTAATGTGAAGGTCTGAGATATAGAAAAAGAAGACACATGTTCAGAGGCAGAATTTCCCTGTGTTATAATGGCTACTTGGCTACAAATGTCTGTGAGATAGAAGACACTAAGTAAATATTTCTAGATATATATAAATAAACAAATAAAAGGTTAATAGGGATGCAGAAAAAATGACAGGACATATTATAAAAACTTTTTCATGTTTCTCAGTGCATAGATTCACATTGTTGGATGAATCAGGCAACAGAATAAAATACAAAAGTAGATCCTGACGGCCTTCTAGAGTTACTAAAACTGGAAACAAAAGCAGATGTTAAAGGAGAAAAATGTATAAATTGTACTTATTCTGTTTTGCTGGTTAGGAAAATAGACTTGCCTCTGGAATTAATTCCAATATTATTAATTTCTAATAAAGTGAAGTAGAAAGTAACATCTTTATACTGTAGTCAGTGCTGCTACTTCCAGCAACAGATAAGATTCTAAAACATGCAGCTCTTTAAATAAGTTATCTCTATTTAAATAACAAGAAGGGAAATACATAAAAATAACTAAAACCCAATAGTGGGGGGGCATGATCAGTATTAAATACACATTGAATAACTGAATTATTGCTGTACTGTCTAGCAATAGTAATAATTATATTATCCTTTGTTTATTTTTGTTTTCTAGAGAGCTCTAAGAAGCTAAGTGTTCTTTAAACCCAACAACAACTTATCATAAGGTCCTTTATAATTAATTTTAGACTTTTGTTCTGAAATTGTGACTTTCCTAACATGCTGCAAATGCTGATATCTAGTTTATATAGCATATTGTAGGTTTGAAGGTTTGGTGGTAGAATAATGATGTCATTATGATCAAGCCTAGTGAACAGTAACAAATGAAAGCACAATTCCAAATAAGGAAACAGGCAACAAACTAAGACCATATTTTTCAATGGTACAATCAGAATTATGCTATTCTGAATATACTACCTACCTAATATAAAATTTATCTTTATTGTTATTATCAACAAGATAGAAGGTGACTTCCCAAATAAGCTCTATTGTAAGAAGAATAGAGACACTGTTTTAAGAGAAAAAATTGCAACAAAGGCAATATTTTACATTAAAACACAAACACACTTGGCTGGTCATGGTACCATATGCCTTTAATCCCAGCATTCTGGAGGCAGAGGCAGAAGGGTCTTTGTGAGTTCCAGACTAGTCTGTCCACACAGCAATCTCCAGGACAGCTAGGACTACATAAAGAGACAAAACACAAACAAAAAGACAAAAAACACAAACAAAAAAACACAAACATTTAAATTTTAACAAGTTTACATGACCATTCTGTCCGTCATGGATTGAGCTACCTCACACCTTAGCAGTTTACTGGGTTACAAAAAACTTTTATGTTTTCAGAAGCAATGTTAAGAGAATATATTTGATTAATTAAAGTGGAAATTTTTTAGTTACATGTTAGTTAGCAGTTTCTGATTGGTTAGGCCCATCTTTTACTGTAGAGAGCCTGCAGGGCAGTTGTGTGCTTTGGAATGCTAATAGTCAGCAGAGTTAATCATTTGTCCTGGGTTTCTTTGGAATCTGACACTCACTATTAGTTCTTTAATATTTTTAGATTTATTTTTGAAGGAACTGTTAAAATAATTCATTCAGAAGCCATTCAGTTGAGCCAGACGTAGCACTCAGGTGCTTATATAAACAAACCAAAAAATAATGTAAAAGGAGTGTCCAAACTCTTGACATTACGAGAGCGCAGAGGCTCTTCGCCTCCCACCCTAAACTCTCTAGCCCGGAGACTTGCTTCCCTTCCCCCAACTTCTATTTTCTATATAAAACCTGCCTGTTGGTTCTCTTGGCTCACTCTTAGACTCTGCTCTCTTAGCTCTCTTCTTTTGATCTGTCTCTGTCCCCCCCACTCATGTCTCAGTTCAGTCTGGACTCTTGCAGATGCCTCTGGTTGTATTCTCCCTTTTCTCTACACTAAGACTCTTCTCCTCATCTATATCTAGGAGTGAATATTCATGTCATCAAGGTTATTCAATGAGCTTGAGTCTAACCTGAGGTACACAAGATTCTGCCTCAATTTTTTATTTTTAAATGTTCCAAAGAGATACAAAATTTGGCTAACATTATTGAAAAACCTCCACTTACATTGCCCCACTCTCTTAGGTCACTAAATAAAAATATCAAGCAGTGGTTTGTAAGGGACAAGCATCTCATACAGGACAACCTATTTGGAGACACTAATTAAACAGCCATAACATTTCATTCTTTCCATGCTTTAATTGCTATAACATTTTCATTTTTCCTGACTTAGAAGGTTGATTAGCATTGTATTCCTGCTGCATTTGCAGATCTTAGTATTTTTGATGTATAACTCATTGCGACTTGTGCTATATACCTGGGGGAGGGCAGGGTAAGGTGCCTGCAACTAGAACATTTTTCTTGGATTTCTGTAGGTTAAAGGCAAGATTTCTGAAATGTCTGGCAAAAATTTCCCATCCTAATTTCTAGAATCTCTGGGTAGGATAAGATATCATGTACAGGATTAGTGTTTCAGTCAAAGGCATAGATAGCTAGCTCAGGTCAGGAAGACTAATTGGTGTGGGCTTGTGGGGAACAGAGAGTCTCCAGTGGCTGGAGAAAACAGTGAAAGCTTCAGATATTAAGGGAAATTCTGTCTATTGTTGCTAACTGGGAGTTAGAAGGATTACTTGAGAAGCATATGGGCAGCCTTAAAGACCTGGGAGAGGCCCTCAGACATCAGTCACAAGCAAACAGCATTAAGAATTTTACAGATTAAAGATACTGAATTGTGTCCGAATCCTGACTGATTCAGAAAGTAGATTTTTCCACAAGTCCTCAGGGGAGTGCTCAATCTGTATCCCCTTGATTTTATTATGGTGACACCATGAGGTATCAGGCTCATGACTCATCCAACTGTGAGTTATAAACAGGTATTACTTCATGATGCTGTAATGATTTGTTATGCAGTAATGAAAATCTAAAGAAGTATTTCAAAAAGTGAAGTCAAAACTCTTCTATAATTTATAGGCTCTAGTACTCATCTAAAAAATAGACCAAAACCAGTTCAGTGAATTCTGAACTTACCAGTGGAACAATATTATTAACTAATTCTAGCAGCATTAATGACAATTTATCTGTCATTAAAACCTCAGTTCTCATTTTCAGTTGACCAGAAATAATAGAAATAGCCCCCTTGTTTTTTTAAAAATTACAAGGGGGGCTAAAATAGACAAGTGTGATTGCTGAAATAAAAACCCATTTTATAATGAGTAGGAAGAATTACAGTTGCCAACAGGAAGAACTGAAAATAAATGTGAATTTGTTTGCTTCAAAGAGCAAGTATAACAGATTGTTGTGACTGGACATCTGACTGGGAAAGTCCCCACAAGCTTCCAGTAAGTGACTGACCCTTTGTCCCCAGACCATGAGTAGCTTCCTGATGTTCCTTTGGAGGGCAGTGTCATAAGCAAACAAACCTCCCTGAAGTTAGATATTTCTCAACTTGCTAAGGAAAATTTCTCACAATGACCAGGCCAAATTGGAAAAACTAGTTTCGTGTATGTGTGTGTGTGTGTGTGTGTGTGTGTGTGTGTGTGTGTGTACATACATCATACATGTATTTATGTAAAATACATGTATATGCAAAAATCTTTGAATATATTTTAGCTTCAGATCAATTTGTATTTTAAAGGTCATTTTCCTAAATATTCCACCCACTCAAAAACTTTATCTTAAAAAAATGAGTCACAAAGCTAAAGCAGAGCACATTCTATTTTAAGAAATGGATAATAAAACACCATTGCAATGGGCACATGTCACAGTATATGAGGATAGGATGGTATGGATTTCTGGGTTCTGTAGAGTCACATTAGTGAAAAAAGATGCATATGGTGTTTTCAATAAAGCCTTAAGGACTAGAGGGCTGCTATGAAACCCGGAGCTAAGGCTGGAGGAACAGCATAGCAGTTAAAAGCCGTTGCTGCTCTTCCAGAGGACTCAGATTTAATTTCCATCACCCACATGGCAGTTCACAGTATGTCTGTACTTCCTAATTCAGGGGATCCGGCATCCTCACATACACATACCTGCAGGCAAAAAGCACCAATGTACATAAAATAAAAATAAATTATTAAAAAACCTGAACCTCCATAAGATGTACATCAACAGTGCATGGTAGATTAGGGCCTCTGCTAAATATTTTCAGACAAGTCTCCTAGAAATACTGTCAAACTCGAAAGACAGTTTATTCTTGGGTTTAGACAAACGTTCAGGGTTCTTTTGGCTGTATTAGAAAGGAGACATCAGCTGCAGCTGTCTCTGACTGACCTTGTTTCCTGTGGATCGCTCTTGACACAATATACTTTGTGGATCTATGCTTTTGACCTCAAGGGTATTCAGTGCTGCAGAGCCTAGCTGTTGTTTAAGAACATATGTTTTAAGATTCCTGCTGTCCACACTAATTTTGTGGGTTTTAGGCAGAGTTCACCACAGTGTTCTGATCATTACTCATGGAATTCTTGAAGTTTCCAAGCCATAGCCATTTTCTTCTGCTTTGCTTTTACACAATGGGAAGCACATAACAATTATAAAGTAACTCAAGAAAGACACCCAATGGCAAATATTTTTAGTAGGATTTTGTTATTCTACAATTGGTGTGTTTTTAACTGCTTTATCTTTCTTACTTCCCATGTAACCATAACACCAGGATGGGTTTGAAGGAGCAAAAAGTACCATCTTCATCAGTGTAAAATTTATCTTCCTTTGCGTCCTGGTGTTTATACAGTCAGTTGTTAGTATATGGTTGTCTCTGAGATTGTCACCCTATAACTCTATCCAGAGAAATGTGACTCTTTTACTACCCAGTTCTTGCTTGATCTGCCCAAATCTAGCCCCAGGATCACTGCTAAGTGGTCATGCTCTCTGACTACAGTACCCAAGTTTTGTCTACATAACTACCACTGCAGAGATTTGGTACCAACTTGGTATCTGCTGATAACTTTCCATATGATTGTCTCATAAGATCAAGGAACCACAACTGCCCTATGCCTTCAATATATCACCTTCAACTCTACAGGTTTCACAAGCTTAAAGTGGCTGCCTGCACAAGAATACACTAGCCTACCTGTTAAAAATTTAAGGTGCCTGTGCTCCACGCCCTTCTGCCCACAGTCAGAATCATCCAACTGAAGCCAGGAATGTATGTGTACATCATCCAGTGCATTAGTAGATAATTATTTGGCTTAACATTTAGAAAACAAGAGGCTAGAGCCCCAGACTTTTGAAAATCATATCTTCAACTTCTGTAGCAATTCCAGAGCCCCTATCCGCATTTTTGTCTCGAAACATGAAAAAAAAAATGTCTCTGAGCCTCTCTGATGAGATCTCAGTTCAGAGAATATCACAAAGTTTACTTTCCAATCAGATTATCCTCCTCATTGTGAAATATTAAAAAACAATGCAGAGTATGAAAACTACAACATATAAACAGTATAAATGCAAGGCCTTGGTTGTGAAGGACCTACCTTACCAAAACCAGGATTTAGTTAAGTCCTTCTAAATGGTGGCATGGCACTGTTTACAAACAAATCCCACTGCAAGTTAATGTTGTAACTTCAGTATGTAAACATCAAGTTAGTTGTAAAAAATCAAATGTACTCCTTCCACTTTTCTCTCCTTTCCTAGTTCTGTCTATTGTGTTGATACATTTAGGAGGCTTTTCAAGTCACTAATTGACATTAATCAAATATAAGCATTCAATATGAAGCATTTATGGTAATAAAGGACTTAAAATACTAGTGGTAGGGGCTGGAGAGATGGCTCAGTGGTTAAGAGCACCGTCTGCTCTTCCAGAGGACCCGGGTTTGATTCCCAGCACCTACATGGCAGCTAACAACTGTCTGTAGTTCCAGTTCCAGGCAAACACCAAGGCAAATAAATAAATAAATAAAGTTTAAAAAAAATACTAGTGGTAATTTAAATGCAAATATAATTTTTAAGCCCATACAGATTACATATCAATTCTTGGACTCCTAGAAGAAAAGAAAACAAGAGGGCTGTAGGAGAAGCTACATGGGTCATGTAGATGCTATAGAAGCTTTCTGATTCCTAGCACGAAGGTAAAGTAGGGCACAGCTGGATAAAATGAATCAGGTCCCTGGAGAAAACCTCCGGAAATGGGAGCTGGGAAGCTCACTGGACAGCTGAAATGGAGAGCCCCACTTCAGTGAGAAACTTTGTCTCCAAAATTAAAGTGAAAAGTGTTAGAGTCAGGCTCCAGCATAAACCTCTGGCCTCTACACCCACACCCAAACCCACCCCACACATAAATTAATAATCTAAATGATAGAATTTATTTTCATTGGCACCATGGTGTTGGGAGGTCCTCACAGGTGGTTCTCTACCATGTGTCTATACAAAACACTCCATATATGAAAATAACAGAGCCAGTCAATTAGTCTCCCCTTCATTTTTGGAAGTATTTATACGACAGGCAAATACTGAATATTGAGGTAACCATTGCTTTTTCTAAATTCTAATACTATTTTCAGAAATTATGGCTTCTGATGAAAGTGTCTTTTCTTTTGCAGGGGACAGTCCGATCTTTATCTCCAAAATGGCCCAGATCGTATTGGAAGGTCATACAAGAAGGCCCTTTATGTTCAGTACACAGATGACACCTTTAGCAAGACTGTAGACAAACCAGTATGGCTAGGATTTTTAGGCCCTATCCTCAAAGCTGAAGTTGGAGATAAAGTTTTTGTTCACTTAAAGAACTTTGCCTCTAGGCCTTACACTTTTCATTCACATGGGGTAACTTACCTCAAGGAACATGAAGGTAAGTTCAGTGGGTATTGTGGTTTGAATTTCCTCTACGGTAGGAAAATATTTTAACTTCTAAAATTGATACCTTTTGATAGAACCTATAACCACACCCTTTAACACCAATCTGTTTTTATAATGAAATTTGAACTTATCACAATAAATGCTTTGTTTCTTCTAGTTATGTGACTTCCTGTAATGGGAATGCCATGCATCCCTAAATAGCCTAGGTGCTGATAGGAAGACCCACAGCTGGGCTACCAGTACTTAATTTCTCATCTAATACAGGAAGAATATGAGAAGTGGACAATGTGCCTGTTCACTTAGAAGAGGCAGGAAGCCAGAGGGAAGAGAACAATTCAGGGTGGAGGCTGCCTTCTCTTTGGAATTCTTCCAGTGATCATACTGTATCTAATATCACCTTCTATCCTGACTTCATATAAGCTCCAGCCTAGCTAAAGTGGACTGAATAATCTCACATGTCAGTAACAAAGCCTGAGGACCTGTGCTCAACCCCTTGAACTCATATGATAAAAAAAAGAAAACAAATCAAGTTGTCAGATTACCTCTACACATGTACCACAAAAGAATAAATGTAAAATAAATTTAAGTTTAAAAACATTATTTTTAAAAAGTGAATATTTGATGTTGTGTGTCTTTTCCTGTAGATACATGGACTTTTGAGTATCTATTACTGATAAGGCAGCAAAGAAATGATTTGTAATGATGAACCAGTGAGTTGAACTGGATTTACTTGTAGGAGCATGGCAATATAGAGGTAGTGATACTAAAGAAGAGTGTCATGTATATCCTAGGGGAAAGCAGGGCTACTGTGAAGCATCGCTTCCCAAGGCACCTCATGAACCTTCATTCTTTGCCCAGTCTTGTGAGAATCTCCTACAGGTAACCACAGCTACTCTGACTGCAAATTGCAATGGCCATGGCACGGTCAGAAGACAGAGTTCCATGTTACAACATCTCTTTTTCTTAACAAAATGTGTCTACTAATAGTATAAGAATTGGCTATCATGTTTTTTCATTTTTTAAACTACCATGATATAAGAGAGTTAATGTTAACTCTCAAAAGATAATTGTAGACTTGTAATTTTATTAGAAGGAAAAGTTCTTAATTTTTAAAGACACATGCTCAAATTTATAAATTTAATGTGTCTAGAATTTGCTTTAAAAACAATTTCATATGGCTGAAGATAAAGTTGAGTGAGGTTTTGGAAAAAAAGAATGGCTTTCAGTTTACTATTGTTAAAGCTAGATTTATAGGTACATTGAAATCTACTAACACTTAGAATTTCATTTCTGCATGCTTGATAATTTCTAAAATTAAATGTAAATCTTTTGAGTTCTGTAATTACACACAAATTAGATATTATATAAGAAGTTTCAAATTATTTGAGAAGGTAGTTATTTTGCTTTTTCTTTAAGTCATGACTCTACCTAGATAAAAGCTTTCTCTTAAAATGAAAAAAGTTACAATCATCCTGAAATATTTATTATATATGACTCAAACAATTATCAAATTAATAATAATAATTTCTGTGAAACTTATGAGCTTCTTAGACATTATCTCATAAGACATAAGCTTGTTTTTCCATGTGTTCTAATGTGACATTACTGAATGTCCAAAGGGCAACCACTAGATGTTGAGAACTAATTATTCATTCAGCTATATTACATATATTGAACTCCATTACATGCTTCTTTCCAGGAGCTATTTACCCTGACAACACCACCAATTTTCAAAAAGCAGATGACAAAGTATTTCCTGGAGAACAATATTTGTATGTATTGCATGCCAGTGATCAAAGTCCTGTTGATAGAGACAGCAATTGTGTGACCAGGATTTACCATTCCCATGTTGACGCTCCAAAAGATATTGCATCAGGACTCATAGGACCTTTAATACTTTGTAAAAAAGGTATATTTTCTTATTGCTTACAATATGGGGCACAGATGTAAGGCAGTTTGTTCTTTTTCTTTTTTCTGTTAGTTTTTTTAAACTATAAGTTATTCTGTATTGCAGTAGAATAAATGAACAGTAAGAGTAAAAAAGAAAAATGTAAAGTATAGAAAAAGCCTTGATGTGAAAAGGGAGAGGGATAAATCTTTAGAGAAAATGCCAGTGAAGATAAGCTGCCCAAAATCAGTTCTTTGTGGGATAGGTTTTCTGGGTATAACTTCTAACAATGGTGTTCTATGAAGATATAAGACTACTATGTAGGGGCTGGAGAGATGGCTCAGCGGTTAAGAGCACCGTCTGCTCTTCCAGACGACCCAGGTTTGATTCCTAGCACCCACATGGCAGCTAACAACTGTCTGTAGTTCCAGTTCCAGGCAAACACCAAGGCAAATAAATAAATAAAATAAAGTTTTAAAAAAAATAATAAAAAAAAGACTACTATGTATGACTACCTCAGTGGCACTCTCCAGCAATGGCTATGGTTACCTTATTATATTGATAAGTTTAACAGTACACTTAATCCTCATGTCAGGAAGACAGTGTAACTCAAGAGATTAAAATGTTATGTTTGTTGGACCAATAGTTACCTGCAAAGCCTTCTTGTGGTAGCTTGTAGCCTATATGTGTGTGCTAGAAGATACAGACATATTTGAATTATAACCTCAGCTTCTAAAAAGTATTTAGTGTGTGTGTGTGTGTGTGTGTGTGTGTGTGTGTGTGTGTATGCATACAGTACACAGGACATGAATTTTCCTGATTGTTTCCACAAAGTGGAGTAGCTAGTCCAGATCTGTGATTTACTAAGAGAATAAACACTAATTTTTTAAAAGAATATAATTACTTAAAAATATATTGAATAATATTCTAAAAATTCAGATCTACTAAATTACAAATTTCCACTACAGATTCTCTAGATAATGAAAAAGAAAAAAATATTGACCAAGAATTCATAGTAATGTTCTCTGTGGTGGATGAAAATCTCAGTTGGTATTTAGAAGATAACATCAAAACCTTCTGCTCTGAACCAGAGAAAGTTGATAAAGACAATGAAGACTTCCAGGAGAGCAACAGAATGTACTGTAAGATTTTAAAAGATGTAGCAGTTTTGTTTTAATAATCCTGTCAAGATTATTCTTTCACATGAATAATCCTAATCTGAGGCCCTAATAACAAAAGCTTATTGGACATGTAATTTGATATCTATCTGTACTAGTTAGAGTTACTATTGCTATGATAAAGCATCATGACCAAAGGCAACTTTGAAAAGATAGATTTTATTTGGCTTATACTTTCTTTGGCTTAACTTTAGGGTTACTACCTAACCCTAAAACTTTCACATCATAATCAGTCAATCAATCACTGAAGGAAGTCAGGACAGGTAGTCAAGCAGGGCAGGAGCTGATGCAGAGGCCATGGAGCATACTGCTTACTGATTTGCTCCTCATGATTTGCTCAGCCTGCTTTCTTATAGTACTTGGGAACACCAGCTCAGAAGCAGCACCATCCACAATGGGCTGCATCCTCCCGCATCAATTACTAACTAAGAAAATGACCTACAGGATTGCCTCTAGCCTTGTCTTAGGGAGACAAATTCTCAATTGAGGATCCTTTATCTCAGATGACCCTAGCTGTGCCGAGTTGACACAAAACTAGCCAGCACACAGTCTAAATACTAGGCCAGGTAAAAACCAGATACACCAAACATGTTTCTTAATTTATAAGAAAAATCATCAGTTGGAATTAAATGCACACATGTAATAGTTACATCTTTATCTATCCTCCAAGTTCATTCTAGAAGTGATTTGAAGGAGCCAATTAGGACTAATGAAGTAAGTATTTAAAATTAGACTTATACTATGAATCATCTATGTTTAATTCTAAAAGTATCACCTTTACATGCTAATTGCCCTCATCAGAAACTATCCTGTATCATTTAAATATTTTAGTTCACTTAGTCTTTTATATATGCCTTCTTGAGATTCCAAGTTTTCCCTTAATTTCCAGGGACAAAAATAATGAGATTGAGTTATCTATCCCTTAGAATTTACATAGTAAACCAAGTACCTTAACATTAATTAGTCCAAAAGTATAGATTTTATTTTAATTTAGCTTCTTTAAAATGATCTTCAATTGAAAACTGAGAAAACAATAACTGCATTTCCAAATTAGAAAATAGCTTTTTTCCAGCTTTCTATTTGAAAGATATTGTTTTATTTTCATCTGACATGAGTGTCTCCTTCCTGACATCTCACCTTCTCTCTGTTACCCTGCTGACTAAACAGACATAAAATATCCTCAAATTTCTAGCCTGGATTGACATGGTTTAGTAACACTGTCACATCTGGTATATTAATGGTCCTTCACACTAATATTTCTACACATAAATTTTCTAGAACTGCTGAATTTGAACAATGACTCTCTGTGTCTTCCAAGGGTCTTAGACCACACTGCTTTTGAACTTTCGGGTCTTTCTGGCTTTGGTCCCTGCTTCCTTTCCTGAATTTCCTCTTTCTTCAAAATTCTTTAAAAACACGTCTTTTAGTCTTAGACATTTTATTTGATGCTGTTATTACCAAAAAATCATATAAATCCAAACCTAAGCCAAAAGGAGAAATTTAAATCATCTGTCTTTTGCCTACTAGCACAGTTAATAACTAATTATTAAATGCCCTTCAATATTTTATCTTTACATACTCTCTATACATTTATATGGATACATCTATATTTACACACACAGACAATTGATGTAAATAGCTTATAAACATCAGAGATCAAAGAAGTTTTATTTTTATTTTATTTATAAAATAAAGTTCTGTTTATCCATGTATCCCCTTGCTCCTCCTCCCAACCCCTCCCAGTCAGCCTTCAGCCTCCCTCCTCCCCATCCCCTCATTCCCTCCCCACAAAGGGCAAGAGGTCCCAAGGTGGATCAGCTCAGAATCCATTCCAGGCAGGTCTGATTTCCTCATCCTAATATCAATACTGGGTTAGATGTTCCTCTGGAGGAAATGGACTTTGAAGTGCCAGTCTGTGCACAAAAACACAATCTGATCCCTCCCCTTGAGGGTCCACAGACTGCCCATGTCAGTGGACAATTTTCTATCCTTGAAGGGCCTAGTTTCTTTTCCTGATGGTTCCTTGTTGTTCCAGACAGCCATCACTGTGAGAATTTTCTTCTTAATCCCTATCCCCTTACTCATATAGACTCTCCTCCCCTGCTCTCAGCTGGACCAGGAGCTCAGCCATGTATCACTGCCTCTACCTCTATTCATTGTTGGATGTAAGTTCTGTGATGGCACTTGTGATGGCTATTCATTTGATTATAGGGGAAGTCTTGTCTAGACAACACCTTCACTATTGGTTGGAGAGCTAGGCAGGGACATCCTGTGAGTTCTTGAAGGTTTCCCTAGCACCCTGTCTTTTTCCAACCCCACAGTGGCTTCCTCTATTAAGATCTCCATCTCTTTATTTTCTCCCTCTTTGTTGTTCCTCTCACTCAATCATCTCTTTCTCTCATGATTTGTTCCCACCCCATCTTGGTTGCAACGCCTTATGCTTCCAATTAGCTAAGAAAATTTTCTCCTTATAGGGGACTTCCTGGATGACCTCTTAAGTTCCTTCTGGTCCCAAGCTGTTCTAGGGTTGTGGTTTGAAACTTGGGTATTCTTTGCTTCTTGTCTAAAGTCTATTAATGAGTAAGTACGTCCCATGCTTATCTTTCTGGGTTTGTGATACCTCGCTCAGGAGGATATTCTCCCAAAGCCATCCATTTACCTGCAAATTTTAGGATATCATTTTTTTTTTTAACTTCTGAGTAGTACTCCATTGTTTAGATGCACCACAGTTTGAGGAGCATCTAGGTTGTTTCCAGGTTCTTGTTATTATGAATAATGCTGCTATGAACATAGTTGAGCTAATGCTTTTGGGGTATGAATGTTCATCTTTTGGGTATATACCCAATAGTGGTATTGCTGGATCCTTAGGGAGATGAATTCCCAGTTTTCTAAGAAACTGCCATACTGCATTCCAGAGTGGCTGAAAAAATTTACGCTCCTACCAACAATAGTAGAGTGTTCCCCTTGCTCTCTACCCTCTCCAGGATAGGTTTTCATCTGTGTTTTTGATCTTAGCTATTCTGACAGGTGTAAGGTGGTATGTCAAAGTTGTTTTGATTTGTGATTCTCTGATGGCTAAAGATGTTGAGCAGTTTTTCAAGTGCTTTTCAGCCATTTGTAATACTTCAGTTGAGAATTCCCTTTTTAGTTCTGAACTCCATTTTTAATTGGGTTATTTGTGGTTTTGGTATCTATTTTCTTGATTTCTCTTTATATTTTAGAGATCAGTCCTCTGTCAGTTGTAGGGTTGGTAAAAAGTCTTTTCCCATTCTGTAGGCTGTAGTTTTGTCTTACTGACTGTGTTCTTGGCCTTACAGAAACTTCTTAGTTTCAGAAGGTGCCACTTATTGATTGTTGTTCTTAGTGTCTGTTCTACTGGTGCTATATTTAGGAATTGGTGACCTGTGCCAATGCATTGGAGGGTATTTCCCACTTTCTTTTCTAGCAAGTTCAGTGTACCTGGGTTTATGTTGAGGCCTTTGATCCACTTGGATTTGAGTTTTGTGCAGGATGATAGGTTTGAGTCTATTTGTATTTTTCTACATACTACCATCAAGTTATACCAACACCATTTAATGAAAATACTACCTTTTTTCCATTAAATATTTTTAGCCTCTTTGTCAAAAATCAGGTGTTCACAGGTGTGTAGGGTAATGTTGGGGTCTTTGATTTGATTCCATTCATTCACAAGTCTGTTTTTATGCCAGTACCAGGCTGTTTTTATTACTGTAGCTCTATAGTATAGCTTGATGTTAGGGATGGTAATGCCTTCTGAGGTTCTTTGGTTGAACAGAATTGTTTTGGCAAGCCTAGCTTTCCTGTTATTTCAAATAAAATTGAAATAATAAGTGCTCTTGCGTTGGGGACATAAAGGTCTGTAAAACCTTTCAAGGTCTGTAAAAAATTGTGTTGGGATTTTAATGGGAAGCGCATTGTATCTGTAGATTGCCTTTTGTAAGACTGCCATTTTTACTATTTGATCCTACCTATCCCAGAGCATGGGAGATCTTTCCATTTTCTGATATCCTCTTCAATTTCTTTCTTCAGTGATTTAAAGTTTTTGTCAAACAGATCTGTTACTTCTTTGTTTTTAGTTACAACAAGATATTTAATGCTATTTGCATATATTATAAAGGGTGACCTTTCCCTTATTTTTCAGAAAATAATAGGAAATAATTGGTCATTATATCCCTTATTGTCAATGGAATCAATTCACCTATAAAAAGACACACCCTAACACACTGGATACAAAAACAGAAGCTATCCTGCTGCATACAAGAAAAACATCTCAACTTCAAAGACAGACACAGGCTCAGAGTAAAGGGTTGGGAAAAGACTTTACAATCAAATGGTCCCAAGAAACAAGCTGGTTTAGCCATCCTAATATCTAACAAAATAGACCTCAAACTAAAATCAATCAAAAGAAACCAGGATGGACCTTACTTATTAATCTCAGGAAAAATCCACCAAGATGAGATCTCAATCCTGAATATTTATGTCCCCAACGCAAGAGCACTTACATATGGAAAAGAAACACTGCTAATGCTTAAACTTCACATCAAATATCATACTCTAAAAGTAGGAGATTTCAGTACACCAGTTTTACCCTTGGATAGATCAACCATGCAGAGACTCAATAGATAAATAAGGGGTCTAACAGATGTTATGTTTCAAATGGACTTAATAGATATTTACAGAAGCTTTCACCCAAACATAAAGGAATATACATATTTTTCAGCACCCCATGGAATTTTCTCTAAAATTGACCACATACTTTGTCATAAAGCTAAGAACAACAGAGACAAAAATGGGAAGTTTTGTATTTAATATTGCATTCATCTCCAGTATTGTTTTGGCAATGAGCCTTAGCCTGAACTAAGGTCACAAAATGAAAAAAAAAATATGTGATTGATTACCAATATCTTGCATGAATAAGGGTTTGGGTAATCGCAAATGTGGCAGATATTTTCTATACCAAATTGATTCTGTTTCTGTAGAGTTAATGATCACTATTATGAGCACCAACATCTATTAGGCAAAAACTCTAATTCTGATTTGCAGCCATAAACGGATACACATTCGGGAGCCTTCCAGGACTCTCCATGTGTGCAGAAGACAGAGTGAAATGGTATCTTTTTGGTATGGGTAATGAAATTGACGTGCATGCAGCTTTCTTTCATGGTCAAGCACTGACCAGTAAGAACTACCATACTGATACAATCAATCTGTTCTCTGCCACCCTATTTGATGCCTTTATGGTGGCCAAGAATCCTGGAGTCTGGATGCTCAGCTGCCAGAACCTAAACCACTTAAAAGGTAAGCATCTTCATCTCTAGTAAGCTGTCTAGTAAAATAACTGTATATTAGTTACACTAGTAGAGCTGGTTGAAGAAAAGCAGAGCCAAATGGCCAAATAAGTGAACTGAACATTTAATTATTACCTTAATATTTTCTCCATAATGTGTATATTATAGTATAATAAGAACAGGCAAGCCTGGAATGTTTATAAAGTAATAAGATTTGAAAAATATTAATTTCTGAAAAATAGCAATGGTTTATTCTATAAAAATACAGTATCACTTCTAGTTTTTCAGTGTAAAAATAGAGTATTGTAAAAACAGATTTAGACAATATGCTGGAAAGTTGCTTGGTTTTTTTGACTTGTGTCAAGTATAACCAAGTTTTTTATTTATCTGTGATGTATCTGTTCTTTGTCTTAACTTGTAAATATAATTTCTGTCTCTGTAACATAAAGTATAAGAACAGTCTTAGTTCTTAATATCTATTTGTGAAATTTATCTCCCGTAAAAATTAGACTTTAAAAAACTTATCTCCTGAAGGGAAATTCTCCTCAAAATTATTTTGGAGCAGTCAAGCCCCTCAAAACAAAAGGCTGGCTCAATTAGTCTTAATAGTTACGTGATGCTGAGTCACTAGATTCTTAAGGGAAATCCCATGAAGACTGGTATCTTACTTTGAAAACTCACATGATTAATGGGATTTTTTTTGTCATGAATAAGTTAAAAGAAGCATATGTATTTAAAACCTTGAATTTTTCATTGGTAGTCTGTTCATAGCTGTTTTATTGCATTATCTCTGTCATTGGATTAAATTTCCATCTGTCATCTCATCAGCTAGTGTCACTACTCATCACAGCCTTCTCTATGGTATTTCAGCCGGTTTGCAGGCCTTTTTCACGGTTCAGAACTGTAACAAAACCTCACCAGAGGCTGAAACCCTGGAGGGACATGTGAGACACTATTACATTGCTGCTGAAGAGATCATCTGGAACTATGCCCCTTCTGGAATAGATGCCTTCACTGGAGACAATTTAACAGCCCTGGAAAGGTATCTGCCCACAAAGACCATCTCCTTTATGAGTAATGATATTAAGTGTCTAAGCATTTACACATATTTTCTTCAGAGAAATGTCCATCCACATCCTTTGCTCAGTTTTTACTTGGATAATTTGTTTCTGTTGGTAGTTTGTTAGGAGTGCTTTATATAGCCTGAAATCCTTCATCAGATACTCAACAGTTTTTTCTCCTGTTGGGTTATGTATATGTATATATATATATATATATGCACATTGGTACATAGAGACAAAATAAATAAAAATGTTATTTTTTAATGTCTACAATATTATGCCATTAATCCACATGTGTACTTGTCACAATACTGTTTCACAGAATCTCTGTCTGTGACCCATCTTTTTAAAAAAACCCTTTGGAAGTTTAAGAAAATTTTGTATTACTCAGTGTTGGAGAGTTGGCCCTAGCTGTGCCCAGGTCTGTGACTCCTAAAGATCAGACTTAAGTCCCAGGCTTTACTGACATCCACATAAAAACTCCCAAACTGCATCTCCAACCTACAGGATTCTTACAAATTTCAGATTTGTATTTCTTCTTTCATAGTGACCCCTCCACTTAGATGAAGCATGTCTAACCTGAATTAATTGTCTGCTGTTCAAAACAGTTTCCTCTTAACTCAGTGAACAGCTTCACCATCTGACCCCCATCATACTTACTTGTGTACCAATATCCAGAACCTGAGAACTGTCCTAACTCCCTTTACTTCACCAATGCCTCCCACTCTCCTCATCAAGTATTAGTCTCTGAAAGCTGCCTTCTTCCCTTCATATTCTTGGCAATACTATTAAACTCCTTACCATCTTTCACTGAAATTATAAAAGCTGTTTCTGACTAGCTTTCCTCCAAATAGCATTTTATTTCCTATTACAGCATTTTATTTTCTTTTTTTTCCTCTAAGCTGCTATTGGAGGAGTTCCCCTACAACACTTTTCCTGAAGTCTTAAATCCTTCATTATTTCCATGGAATGGAGTACCAAAACTTAACCAGGTCAACATGTCCACTCTCCAGTTCTCACTCCTTAATTTCCTGTCCCATATACTCCAGTTCTGCTATGATTTCTGTGCTGAGCTTTTCAGCTGTGGGCTGCTACCCCCAAATGGGACTGAAAAAATAAATGTGAGGTTCACAAACATTTTTTTTAACAGTAAATGTTTTTTGGATGCACAAAAACAAATATCAATTTAAAAGCTATTGTATCAGAAAGAAAAGGCATTTGGGGCAGTGTCTTCTGTGTTCTACCACATGATTTCTATGCAGCCTTGGACATGAATGCACAACATGCATATTTTGCACTCTGCATTCCACTGTGCCACACACTGACTTCTCAGCTGCCCAAAACACCTCAGCTCAGATTCAAGACTACTTGCCATATGTTATGAATTACAATGCTGGTATATAACGGTTTACTTACAGCAAACAAAACATCGCTGTTTTTCTTTATCACCAAGCATGCAAGTAGAAACTGGCTTATCACTGAACAATATTTGTTAAAATGTTTGGTTTTAAAAATTGCTGTTTGAAATCCAAGTGGATCAAAGACCTCAACTTAACCCCAACCACTTTGAACTTGATAGAAGAGAAAGTGGGAAATACACTTCTACAAATTGGCACAGGCCGCCACTTCCTAAATATAACACCAGTGGCACAGGCACTAAGACCAACAATCAATAAGTGGGATCTCCTGAAGCTGGGAAGCTTCTGCAAAGCCAAGGACACTG